>OVBE01002188.1:0-31855 GCA_900406425.1 Iberis pinnata | reverse complement strand
TTGAATAGAAAGCATAAATGCTTACTATAAAGCGTTAAAACCGAGTAATATCACATAACACATTCACAAACGAGTTTGTTCAAAGCCTAGCAGCTTTGAAACTATTTCACAACAAAAAAATTATGGTGGTTGAGTACACGAAAGATTACGTGTTTGTAGACAAGAGCTTTTTGTTGGTTACTAGGTGTGGAAGTTTTGGTCATTTACAAATATGTTTATCACTACTGTAGCTTGATACGAAGCCATATCTTGACGATACGAAGCACATTATGGACAAGAACGTAAATGTATGGGATGACGAGGTTGTGGATGATTCTCTGGAATACCTTGAAGGTTTGATTGGTTAGGAATTCAAGTTCATGAATGCCATGTGGTTAGGCGGATATGCTATGTGGCTTATGATAGGGGCGAGAAGAAGCTGCAAGGTAAGGAAAAGAAAATAAAAGCCAAAGATAAAGGAATCGGTGTAGAAGAATCAGGGGTTGGACAAGGGTTTGTTCTATTTCGATTTAAAATTGTGTACGAGCATATGGAGGCGCTTAACGCCGCTCGGGATGCTGACATGAGAAAATTTCTTGAAAGTATGAAGAAATCAATGATGGAAGAAATGATGGACAAGATTGTCAACGAGCTCCGTCAGTCAGGAATGCTTTGAGGAATGACTGAACATGTGGGAAGCCCATGATGTACATCGGTAGGTAGCATTTCGGAAGAGACCAGAAAATATAGCATGCAGAAAAAAAATTAAAAACAGGATGGGGACCAAAGAGGAGAGGACACCACTGGCAATGTCGGAGATCAATTTACTAATGTTGCAAATGTAGTATTGGAGCTTGCACAATTATACGGGGGATCACTCGATGTAAAAGCCGACTAAAGATTAAACTAGAATTCAATAATAAAAGGCTAAACAAATGGACAAAAGTTATTGATTCGAGTGGTCAATTGATATCATATGATGTTCAATGCTAACAAATTATGTTAGTCCTTGGTCCAAGATTCCCTAAAATAGATTAATCCACTTTCATGACACTAATCCTTTCCCAAATCATGCAACTAAAATAATCTCTCGGATAATCACATAATAAAAAAAACATTAAGATCTAATCTATGATAAACCACTAAACTAACTAACACAATCTTTTGGTTAGGTCTCGTTTAGCATCCAAAGACCAGTTCAAGAATTTTATCGAACACTTTTCGGGCACAATTCATCATATGATCTAAACTTGAGTGATCAAGTCAAATTTAGCATTAAGAACATCTATTGTATGAAGATATAACATATTTAAGTTCGAAACATCATATTCAATATCTTAATCATCATAATCAACCTATCTCATTTGCTTAAATCGAAGTACTCACTAATCATGGCTAAAACAAAAATTCTAATGATCGAAGTGTGTTGAATCATGATTAGAAATAGAAAATAAAATAATCACAATCAAATCAATGATTAAAAATCAAAATAGACAAATATTTAAAGGTTCACAAAAGTGCTTAACGAGATAAAAGATAATCCCTAAATTTAGGTATAAGAACATTATTCTTCTAAAAGTGGCATTTGCTTAATCCAAAACATTTGGGTTAACCCAATTGAAAATGGGTTAAGACTAAAAATGGAAATAAAAATGTTGACTTTTTCTAGCCAGTACCGGTTTGCCTTCCCCAGTACGCCTCCCGATACACTTCTTTGGTTTAAATTTTTTGAGGAATGGTTTGCACATACTGGTCCACCAAACCGGCATGAGAAAATTGAAATCTTCATTATCCATACCGATTTTCCTTGCCCGGTCCACTAAACCGGTATGAGCTCTACATTCTTCTTTTTTGAATCTTTTAGGCTCCTTTGATCCATGCTTTTTGTTGCTCAACTTATTCCACATGAAATATCATATGCATATGAAAATGTGCACTAAATAAACTATATGCAAGTGAATACACCTAGAAGGTAACGAAATCAATAAGTGAAAACCGTTAAAAATACAAAATATCAAGAGTAGGAAGAGCCATACACAGAAAAATCATCCATGAATATGATATTACTCAGTTTTAACGCTTTCTATTAGGCATTTATGTTTGCTATTAATCGTTATCCGAGTGCTTTCCTTGAAATTTGGTATCTTTTACATGTTTCAAGGTGTTTGGATCGTTCAGGAACAAAAATATGGATTTCTGCACAAAAAGGATGCAAAATGACATATGCTTATTGAAGATGTTTTCATGGATAGATGAAGCTGAAATTTTGACAAAAGATAGTCACGTGAGTTAGATTTCATATGAAAATGGTTTGAAGTCAATTCATTAGTGCACTAAAGAGTTATGATAATTTTATTAAAGATTGGTCAAGCTGTCTCGCAGAAGAACAAAATGCAGAGAGATCGATCGTTATCCCTAGGGATCGATCGATCATTCTCCCTAGGGATCGATCAATCTCCTATTTCAAAAATCCTCTAAAATCACGGAACGAGCACCACAACGATCATGCAAAAGCTCCTGGGAATATCAGACTTGAGAAATCGATCGATCTCCAAAAATTTGCAAAATTGGTCTTCAAGGCTATACTTTATTTTATTTTGGTTTTTCTTTATTTCTTAGTGCTATATAAGACTTGTGCTTGTTTTATTTTAAAAGCATGATTTATTCTACCCTAGTTTTTATGGAGGGAGACAAATTACAGAACTTTGTATTTGGGAGAAGTTTCTCTGAACCCTTATTTTATATTCAATACATATTTTATGCTTTTGATTATGTGTTATTCTCTGAATTTTATTTGTGTTTATTTTTCAATGTATGAGTAGTTATATAGTTAGGTTTTAGGATTTCTCAAGGAAACCATGTTTGAATGTTAGGGTTTAACATAAAGGATTGAATTTGTTAGGTTCTTAGTCTAGACTTGTTCTTAATGCTTAAATTAGATTGATCACCTAGTTCATTGAATCTAGATTGATAACACAAAGGGATTTCGTTTAGAAATCTGATATACTTTGGATGAGTAAATGTATTTGCATGCGAGAATATTGTCTTAAATGTTTATGAACTTTTCAAATTTGATCTTATTGCATGTTTGAATTATCTAAATACGGCGAGAGCTTTTCATGAGTAATTCGAACATAGGGATCTAATACTTCGAGAGGAGATTAGCCTTATTTTCTCTTTTGAGTTGAGAACTATTTTCAAAGTAAAGTCTTGCATGTTAACATGAGCTTTTAAATCTGAATAATGTGGAATTCTCTATTTTGTGACACTTTTATTTTATTTCTTACAACTGTTAGTTTTATCTACTTCTTTACTCAATCACAAACAAATTTATTTATTGTCTTAGCTTGAGTAAATATTAAACTGAAAGTCGTGTTATCTAGTCTCTATGGGATTTGGATCTATATAAATTAATGTGACATGTTCTCTACAGTTTAGTTTATGAATTAAATTATAGACCTATCATAATACCTAAACCATCTCCTCAATTAAATATGAGAAAATGGAAGTCATGCATCTTTGAAAAGTAGCAAGTGTATTACAAAGACCAAAAGACATTCTCCTATATGTAAATGTTCCATAAGGACAAGTAAAAGTGGTATTTTCTTAATCATTAGGGTGAATAGGTTTTCAAAAGAATCCACTATATCCATCTAAAAATACTAATATGAATGATTTTCAAGTTTTTCTAACATATGGTCAATAAACGGCAATGGGAAATGATAATTCGTAGATGCAGCTTTCAACTTCCTGTAATCAATACACACTTTATGTCCAGTGATAGTTCTAGTGGGAACAAGTTTAACCTTATCATTTTTTACACTAGTAATCCTACCCTTTTTGGGAATACAATGAACATGTGATACTCAAGTACTATCAGAGATACGATAAATAACACATGCATCTAACAACTTAAGAATTTCCTTTTTCATTACTTCTTTAAGATTAGGATTCAATCTCTTTTTAGAGTTCAATGCTAGAGTATGATTCATTTTCAAGGTTAATCCTATGAGTGCACAAACTAGATGATATCCCCTTGATGTCATCCAATGAACATCCTATGGCTCTCTTAAACTTCCTCAATTTAGTCAATAGAAAATATAATTCATCATCACTAAGCTCATCATTTACTATGACTCAATATGTGGAGTTAGGTCCAAGAAATACATACCTTAGCCCTTTAGGAAGTGGTTTCAATTCCATATATGGTGCCTTGAGTTCAGACCAGTCTTCGGACAAAGTTGTTTTTGAGTTGGGTTGCTCGATAACTGAGAATACTTGTCCTTCGGATCCTTGGATATCTTCAAAGGCTTCATCATGCGTCGATGGCTTGTGTGAGTCTAAGATGATCTCATACATCAAGGATTATTTGTATTATATATTTTTTTCTCCATTTTTTGTCAGAGTGGTATGGAGGTGATCTTTCTCATTCAATTCCTTCAACAACTCATCATCAAGTTGTTATATTTCTTATATGTAGAAAATCTCCCCTTCCACATTTGGTTTCTTCATAACCTCTTTGATATCAAAAGTCATCTTAAGATCTTTGCCCATGTTCAACTGAATCTTGCCCTTTTGAACATCTATCACAGCTCCCGTTGTAGCTAAGAACGGTCTTCCCAAGATCAAAAGATCTCTTGGGTCTTCATCATTCATATTCAATACCACAACATCAGTAGGTACTTCTACCACTCCAACCTTTAAATGTAGATCTTCTGGTATACCATGGGAAATTCTCACATAACGATATGCTAATACCAAAAAGATATTGCAAGACTTGAACTTGCTGAAACCCAACTTCTTTGCAACTGAGAGAGGCATTATACTAATAGAGGCACCCAAATTACATAAACATTTATTGAATGTTAAGGGGCCTAGTGAAGAACGCAATGTGAAAGAGCCAGGATCAGAGAGCTTATTTGGGATAGATGTTTTTGTGAGTATGGCGCTACATTTTTCACTTAGCACTACCAATCCCTGGATTTCTCTACCCCTCTTGGTGATGGCATATTTCAGAAACTTTTAATCTAAAGGCATAAGAGTGGAACATTGATCTCAGTATCCATCATGTATTTCTCGAAGATTCTCTTGTACTTCTCCATTATTTCCTTCTTGAACCTTGATGGAAATGGTAGCCTTGGAATGTAAGGTGGTGGCAAAAAAAGGTGTATCCTTGTTTTGTTTGCTAGATGGTTGTTCAACAGAACTTGGCTTGACTCTGGTAATTGTTTATGTGTTTGAAAAGTCTGCATTTTCAGCTCTATTTAAACTCAAATTCTCCCCATCTTGTTCTACACTGTCCATAATATCTTGAACATGAGCTTCTCTATTTGGTAACTCCTTGCCACTTTCCAAAGTGATGGCATTGACATGGAAAAGTCTTTGTGATTCTGAAATGATTTCCCATGAAGCTGAGTTGTTGGCCTTAGTTAAGAGGATGAAGCACCCATGCTTTACAAGTACTTAACTTTGGAGTTCAACGCTTCATACTTCATGTTAAGATCATTGTATGAGCAATCCATGTAAGTCTTGAGTTCAAAAAACTTTTTAAAGTGGCTTGACCTTGAAAAAATTGTTGTAACATTGGTTCAACAGTGGATTGTTGAGTTTGTGGCTGCTGAGGGACGAAACCAAGAGGTGCTCCTACTGGTTGTTGTTTTTGAAAACCACTTGTAACTTGCTGCTTAGGAAAAAACCCTGATTCTTGTGACAATAGTTGATGAAATGTTTGGCTTGTTGTTGATGTTGAGGTGGATAGACCTAATCTTGGGGATTTTCTATATTGTTGATGTGGTAAGAGAGACTATGGTTGTTCTTGTAGTTGATAAAACACTTATTGTAACCCCTTGGTTATGTATGTATCTTATCTTCTCTTGTTGATTATTCTCCCCAGCGTGGATATGAACTTGATCTTCATCATTTAAAAAGTGAACTTGTTGTTGTTCGCCAAGAATTAGCCTATCCAACTTATCATTCAAAGCTTTGATATCCTTCTTGGTTTTAAAATTAGAATCAGAATTATCCCGAGGAGTGCGATCATAGTCTTCATTGCAGATTCCATCCAATTTAGCCAAATTCTCGACTAGTTTCCAACCATCGTCAACAATTTTGTTCATAAAGTTATCATTACTTGCATATCAAGAAGCATTCAAATCTTCGATAAGGCACATTTGTAAAGAGTGCTGAGAAGAGATTCATTTTTGAATCCATTGTGAGGACATTACAATGTGTAGTTCTTGAACCTCTCCCAAGCTTCACATAAAGACTCATTATTTTTCTGTGCAAAACCAGAGATCTCATTGTGCAACCTTGCAGTTTTGAAAGTGGAGAAGAACTTAACAAGGAAGGATTTCTTGTATGCATCCCAAGTAGTAATTGAATTATGAGGAAGAGACTTCTCCCATAAATGGGCGTTGTCACCCAAAGATAAAGGAAAAAAGGCGCAACTTGCATCTTCAATAACCCCATTGATTTTTGTGAAACTACAAAATCTGTCAAACTCATCCAAATGGTGGAGAGGATCTTCCATTGGCATCCCATGAAATTTTTTTCCTTAAACTATGGCAATAAACTAATGGATTTTGTCAATTGGTGGAAAAATCCCACGGTGCTGAGTACGAGCATTTGGTGCATCGCCAACACCAATAGTTTGTGCATTGGGTTGTGGGTTATTCTGGTTGTTATTACCCTCCATTTGCAATCTAAACGTCGCATATGAGCTAGTCGCTCATGTTTTCTTCTTGTTCGAGCGTGTTGTCGCTCGAGGGCACGAATGTTGTCAACGATTGGTACTAAATCATTTGGTCATATACTTTTCAGGTTCATACACATGAAGATGCACAAACAAATAGAAAAGAGAAGTTAGTAAAATATGGGGAAATGGGCTTAGTCTCAAACAAATTCAAAGTTATAATGGTTAATAAAAATCTTGAATCGGCGACGACGCCAAATTGATAGTAAGATTTTATCGATGTTTTACTACGTCCATTCTCTAATGCACTATCATCATCATTGTAGCATATATGTTTATCAATTCAAATAAGAAGGAATTAACTTATAGAACCTATGAAAAATTCATCTAGTCTAAGCAATTAAAAATTAGGTTTAAAACTATCATCCTAATATGTATTAGATATAAAGAAAAATTAAGCAAAAGTCAATTGAAGATTAAAGTGGAATTCAATAATAAAAAGCTAAGTAAATGGGCAAAGGATATTGATTCAGGTGGTCAATTGATATCTTATGATGTTTAATGCTATCAAATTATGTTAATCATTGGTCTTAGATTCCATAAAATATATTAATTAACTCTCATGACACTAATCAATTCTCTAATCATGCAATTAAAACAATCTCTTGGATAATCACATAATCAAGAAACATTAAGATCGATTTTATGATAAACCACTAAACTAACTAACACAATCTCTTGGTTAGACATCATTTAGCATCCAAAGACCGGTTTAGGAATTTCATCGAACACCTTTCGGACACAATTCATCCTATGATCTAAACTTGAATGATCAAATCAAATTTAGCATTAAGAACATATATTGAATGAAAACCTAAGATATTTAAGTCCTAAACATCATATAAAATATCTTAATCAACCTAATCTACCTAACTAATCATGGATAAAACACAAATTCTAATGATAGAAGTGTGTTGAATCATGATTAGAAACACAAAATAAAAGAAGATTCACAATCAAAACAAGGATTAAAACTCAAAATATACAAAGATTCAAAGGTTTACAAAAGTTCTTAACAAGAGAAAGGATAATCCCTAAAAATGTGTAAAAACATCATATATTCTCCTCAAATTGACATCGGGTTAACCTAAAATATTTTAGTTAACCCAATTGAAGATAGGTTAAGACTAAAAATGGAAATAAAAATATTGACCTTTTCTGGTTGGTACCGGTTTGCCTTCCCCGGTCCACCATACCAGTATAAGAATGAAATCTTCGTTATTCATACCTGTTTTCGTTGTCTGGTCCACTAAACTGGTATAATCTCCATATTCTTCTTTTTTGAATCTTTTATGCTCCTTTGATCCATCCTTTTTGTAGCTCTACTTCTTCCACCTAAAATATGATATGCATATGTAAATGTGCACTAAACTAACCTATATGCAAGTGAATCCACCTATAACGTAATGAAATCAATAAGTGAAAATCGTTAAAGTACAAAATATCACCTCCACAACCAGACTGATCGTGGACATCATATTCAACTACCTCTCCCGCAACTGATACATGATCTGGTTGTCTACCACTTGCATCATTAAAATGCTATGTCATCTACAATTTTCCACCCAATGGTTCAACCACAACTTTTCCATCAGAAATGGTCATCTCTTGTCCACCTTGTCCGCTAAGAACATTCCCATAAGCTTATGCACCTGAAATATAATCCATATGTTTTTCCATCGGCAGTTGTCCACTAACTTGGTTCGGTTCCACCACATCCTCTATAGTATGTGATGGACCCCCATATTCAAAAACCATGTCTTGTCTCTCAACTGCATCAACAGACTTTATAACTTGTACGTGTCCACCACATAAAGAAGGTTCCCCATCATACATACGATTAAACCAGTAAGAATTCCATTGTGTTGGATACTCTGAGTTTATCAAATCCGTTATATAGTCAAAGTCATAAATGGGAGAGTCACCTTCAGTACTATGACCCACAGAGGGTTCAACCCCATCCTCAATTTTTGTTGTTTTTGAATATGTCCATCATCTTTCACTTGTCCCTCATGATTATTGTATACCACATTCATTTACTGTCCATAGCCGTCTTCAATTCGATTAACTTATTTGAGAAATTATAGTTCGTCAGATGTATTGGCATACCCTCTTGTCGATGTTATTGCACATCCCAATCATGACTATTGGTTATCTCCGCCGTTTGTTGCTCGCATGCCCCCTCGTCCCTCGAAATGGACATGAATAAATTTAGTCCACCGATTTTGATTCTTATCCTCCTTAACATTTCTAAACTCTCATATGAGTCCACACTCACTGGAGGCATCTTTGCCTGTGTGAAGACTGTATCGTCGTTGTCATTTCAGAAACTTATGTGCATCTCATATCCTGCGCAATTGCTTCCGAACGCACCTTCAACCTTTCTCTTGAAACTCAAGAACGTATCATCCGCACACAAAATGACACATTTATCATACACATTTCTCGAGATTAAGAATTACCACCTTTCACATTCCAAGTATTCACATTTTCCGACAAGTATCATCACCGTCTCGTCCAATGCTTTTAAAAAATATGCAACGAAGTCATAAACTGTGATTTTTTTTTGTAATTTTTCCATAAACAATGCTTTGGATTAAATATTTGCAATCATAATTGTAATTTTTCCACCAACGATTACAATTGTTGAAAAAAAAACAAAATTTAAAAAAATTGCCTTAGTTAATACTCTTAACTGCCAAAAAATTATTCAACTTGTCTATAATTATGGAGGTTTAAATTTATCGAAAACATCCAACCCACTTCTTTTAACAAATTTAATTTATTTTTAATGCATTAGTTAACTTTAAATGCAAGTAAATTTTTGTATGCGGGTCTGACACAATTTTTCATTTGGCGCCAAAACCTCAAACATCCGACTAAGACACGCTGGTCATTTTACACTTACCACATTGCCACACGTTTTTGGTATTTTTGTTGAACGGAAGCAATTATGGTATTTCGCTTTAGTTTTCGCCAAATTATAATAATTTTGATAAATTCTCCACAATTATTTAAGGAAAGTGATGATCCGAGTATAATTATGTAATTAATAAGTCTCTTTTTTGGATATGATTTAATCGATCTATTATACCCTTTTAAGAAGTAAAAAAACCCTAGTAAAGTAGAAGAAGAAATCTAAATCGAACCGAATTTTGTTATTTAAATAAACCGGGTGACCGACGTAGCAAACCGAATCGAATCCTTGAGGAAGATATTCTTTTTTTGATGCAATGATTTTTATTTTTATTTTTAACATGGTTTGTTATGGTTTAAATTTAATTAGTAAGAGCATAAGGGCAACGAGTCATATTACTTGGCGCTTAATACTCACGCTGAGAAGAAGCACAGGAGGAAACACATAAGCAAGGATACGGATTAAAGCTTGAGAAGGCGAGATCCAATCATGAGAAAGCACAGGGATTGATGAGGTGGCA
The DNA here is from genome assembly GCA_900406425.1 of Iberis pinnata. NCBI lineage: Eukaryota > Viridiplantae > Streptophyta > Magnoliopsida > Brassicales > Brassicaceae > Iberis > Iberis pinnata. The sequence continues at coordinate 21,688 of OVBE01002188.1, read as the reverse complement.
TAATATCTTTGAAATCCCGCCTAAACCCTTAGATTTTTACATTTCGTGCGAAAATTCAATTTTCAGTATCCTTTCCTTTATTGACCAGAGATATTTTCTACAACCTTCCACTACCCCTCACTTGGATCTCTCACAAAGCTCACAATTCGCAAACTCGCATAATCTCTCTCAAGGTAATATTCTCCGATTCTCTTCGTTTCCTGTTCGATTCCCTGTTTTTGTATCTCGGTTTCCGCTCAATATCTTGTTTCGATCTGTTTAGGTGATACCTTTGTTTCCTGCTTTTTATGTTTGCGATTCATGCGATATTTGCCTCGTTTCTGTCGCATATCAGTTTCTTCTCCGTTATGTGTATCTATCTCTCTAGTTGATAGTTTCCTTTTATTGATATATGACCTAATCTTCTCTCGATTTTTGGTTTTACTGGATGTTTGAGATATTTGTATTACTTGCCTTACCTTGTGCTATTCTCGCAGAATCAATTATGAAAGAAGGTAAATCGAAGACTGAAACCAGGAGCAACAAGTAAGTTTCAGCCAGATCCATTTGAGTTTAATTTTCCCTGTGCTGATCAAAGAGCTCTGGATTTCAGATCCGTGTCCATATCGTGGTTGTTTGATTTTGAAGTGTTCGTTTCTTTATTTTGTGGTAATGATAGGCTCTCTGTCACCAAGAAGCCGGCGAAGGGGGCAGGTCGTAGCAAAGCAGCTGCTAAAGATCCAAACAAACCTAAAAGGCCGGCCAGTGCTTTCTTCGTTTTCATGTAATCATTGACTCAGACTCTCAATTTTTCTGTGTTTAGTTGTTTCCATGAAAAAACTTTATCGAGCTCAAAAGTTTGTTCGTCTGGCTTGTAGAAATTTGTTCAAGGTGAGATTAGTAGCATTCTTCTGTAAGCTGAAGGATGCTACTAATCATACGATTCTCTATCTTGATTTGGTTACTATGGTTTGTCTCGTCTTTCAATTATGTCAATTGTGTGTTCTGGATGCGAATCTTTGTTAATACTTTTATTGACTAGTAGTATCGCCAATTATAGGCAAATGGTTTTATTGAAATTAGGTGTGTTATATCAAAACTCTTCTTAACATTATGATCTATAGGGAGGAGTTTCGCGAGTCTTACAAGAAGGAACATCCGAATAACAAATCTGTTGCTGCTGTGAGTTGCCATCTTGAAACTTCATCTATGTGTTGGTACTGTAGAACCTGTCTTTAAAGTTATATTGAGAATGAATTTCAATGGATTACAGGTGGGAAAAGCTGGTGGTGGAAAGTGGAAATCGTTGTCAGATTCTGTACGCTTCTTCTAAGCTAGTTAATGAAACTTGTGTATGATTTGAAGATTATATGCTTATGTGTGTGTTTGGTTTATGGATTTTACAATGATGTAGGAAAAGGCTCCCTATGTTGCTAAAGCTGACAAGCGCAAGATTGAGTATGAGAAAAACCTGAAAGCCTACAACAAGAAACAGGTAATTTGCTTTCACAGAAGCATGAGTTATGTATATAATTTATAAATTGAAGTATGACTTATGTTTATACCAATTGAATGAGAATGCAAACAACTCACCCCTCAAAGTAAAACTGGTCTTTTGATTAACCAAAATATGTAACGATTGTGGGTTTGTGTATTCAGGAGGAAGGTCCAAAGGAGGATGATGAATCTGACAAGTCAATGTCAGAGGTTAATGATGAGAGTGAGACTAAGGATGGGAGTGAAGAGGTAATTGATTCTATTAAGTTATTTTCACCATTGATAGCTTTTGGTTCTTTTCGCTTATTTACATAAAAAGATTTGTGTTAATTGGGTTATATATATGTAGGAGGATGAAGACGATGACTAGCATAATATAGAAAGGCTGAAAGGAAGGATCTCTCGGGTGTTTTTTTTTCTTTTTCTAAATCTCTTAACATCTTAACATAAGCCTCGGAGTATGTTAGTATCTTAATGCTTTATTTCAGTCTCTTGCTTGTAGTTGGAATTAAATGCTTATATGGTTTCCGACTTTCAGTGGCTTTCGAATATTACATTTAATCTCTAATTGGTTCTCTTTACTAACCATGTTACAAACAATGCCATGGGACATGTACAAGACATGTTAAATTTAATCAGTGTTGGAAAAAAAAGTGAAGATTGAGAGTGAAATCCGCGTAATAAGAGCATAATAGTGGTGAAGATCAAATCCTCACTCCACTTATAAACAAAGCACCTTTTTGCATCTAATCTTGTTAATAATCACAAGAATGAATAAAAGCATGCTCTTTGCTTTTAATTACTATTCACAAACACAAGGATAATATTTTTTATTATATGCTGTGATTAAGCCTTGCTTCCGGCTTTACCAAACCACTCTATTTTTATATTCTGCTGTAAAATACCATATTATGCCTTCTTCTACGAATACAAGCTACTGATGTATTATTACCTTAAATTAAACTTATTACGTGTGATATGTCATCAAAAACAGGATTTTGATGTTCAAATGGTTGATATATTGACCCGTAAAACTCGATTAAAGTGTTGAATTTCTGATACTAAACAGTGAATATAGTTGACAGTTGACCAAAATATATCATAATTATGACCAATCATTTTTATATGGGATGACTATAAATTTGTAGAATTAGTATCTAATTAGACCTGTTATAATCTAAAATGTATCGTAAATACCCTATAACAGAATAATTAATTGAAAACAATCAAACCGGGGGCCAACCGATCTTTCCAAAAAGTGTTTGATTTAACGGTAAAAAAATAAACTAAAGATCTTTATTTATATAAATATATATATATATATATATAAATGGTTTCACTTTCTCATAGTCTTCTTCATATGGTTAAAGGAGGAAGAAGAAGCAAAAAAGCAAAACTGTGAACGAAATGGAGAGAGAGATACAAAACGGTGCGTATAATGGGAGAGTGATGACGGAGGAGCAGATGGAGGTTCTTCGGAAACAGATCGCCGTTTACGCAGCCATTTGTGACCAGCTTGTCCTCCTTCATAACTCTCTCTCATCAGGTAACACTCCTCTCTCTCTTTCTCTCTCCGTATTTATGTGTGTCTGTCTGTGTTCTTCTGTTTTTGTAATCACTTTTTACGTGTGTATGAGCTTTTCTTCTTTGTAAATGGTCAAAGAAGAATTTTAGGAAGATTGTTGAAACGCTGCGTTTTGAGATGAAAACGCTGTTTTCAATCACACACCATTGAGCTGCTACTTTGTCTGCGTTTGGTAGACGCTTGCTTTTCTCTTCATAACCTTGAATTATATTTGTTTGGTTTGGAAGAAAACTTAAGGGTCACGTAAATGAATTTGAGGAAATGCAATAGGAATGAATCCAATTGGAGGCGGATACTTTGATCCGATGATGACATCGTCAAGCGCTAATAGAATATCAACACGGCATAGATGGACTCCGACATCGACGCAGCTTCAGATACTTGAGAGTATTTACGAGGAAGGAAACGGAACAATGAATCGACAGAGGATTCGAGAGATAACAACAGAGCTGTCTGAACACGGCCAGATCACAGAAACAAATGTGTACAATTGGTTTCAGAACAGACGAGCTCGGTCCAAAAGAAAGCAGCCTCAAGCTACGACGACGACGACGACGACTGCGATTGGTCAGACGGAGGAGAGGAGTTGTGGAGATTCAGGAGGATTGGAGTCTTATGAGCATATTCTCTTCACCAGTCCTGATATAGGTACCTACTATATTTTCATTTTATTTCATATGATTTTACGTCTCTTCATTTAGTGTTTTTTTTTTGTTTGTTTGTTCTTCGGTGTTCTTTTTGCTTTGATGAAGACATTGTTACATCAAAGAAAATTAAAATTATATGTTGGAGCAAAAAGAGATTAATAGGAATCTTTTGTGGTTTCAGGGATTGAGCATTTGTTGAATACCGGGAAATTTTAAGAAGAGCTAAATTTGTAAGATGAAGAACTCTAATTGTGCACAAGAAAAGAAGAAGACTAATGATTCCTTCTCTCTGTTTTTACCAAACTAGAGTAGTTACTTCGTTGTCTCGCTAAATGGACAATATTGAGTATGCGAGAGTGTGAGACTAACTATGTAACAAGTCTATTTGTGATATATTTTATTTTTTTTAACCCCAAATTCGGCTTCTGCGTAGTAGTAAGAGGTAGTATATTAAAATCTTTGTTAAAAAAAAAAAAATGGGGCTTTTTGAGAAAAGTGAATAATGGTTTAATTGGAAAAAACTATACTTAAAATTAGTTATTTAGCTTGAGAAGGTTTTATTCACAAAGATGGGGAAAATATAATTTAATTCAATAAACCGTCATGGAGCAAATCACCATGAGGCGTGAGCTGTGTGAATTGGTAAAGGGATTGCCATGAGCCACAAGCTAAGTTCTGAACACAGCTGGCCACGTTCAGATGGCTCTTTCTTCAACCATAGGACCAAAATTCTTTGGTTCGCAGTGGTTGATCACAGCTTGAAGCCGGTTCGGCTGCCTTGAATCAACAGACTCAGCTTGTTGATGCCGGTTTGGCTGCCTTGATCCCTTTTACTAAGCCTCCTTGCCTGTTGGCAAATTGCGTTTTGGTAGTTTCAACTGCGCAAGTGAAAATAATTAAGATTTGAGTTTAGGGGCCTAGTCTACTAGTTAGTAAACATAGTTTGAAACCAGAATGTTTGTTCTTGTGTTTACAAGACCTTTGATTTAGTAGTCCTCCAGCCTCCTGAGTCTTGTTGTTGCTGCTTTGGGGAGTATGCAAATTTCTCTATTGATTTAAACACATCACTCTTTTCCTCAGCTCTATTAGTTACACCAAGAGGTTCCTACAATTCCAATAGCAAAAAAACTGTTGATAATTCCAACAATTAAATTGATCCAAAATTATACTTAGTGATGCTACTACACTTGTGAAATTTCCTTTCAAGTTTTTTCCTGAAAGCATTATATATCATTTCAGCTCAATTTCGAAATTGCCTCTTAAGACTTTAATGGTATGCAAGTATACCTCCTGCTTTAAGGCCGTTTCCTTGCTTGCAGTATCTTTCGTGACTTCTAGATGATCAGCAAAGAACAAAATCTGCAAATAAGTAAACATTATATCATGATATTAGCGAGATCTCAAGACACAATGAATATATATTATAAATGAGAGACTTAATAAGTGAGGCTTACTTTGCTCAGAAACTGGACATTTGATGAATCAGTAGCCATGACTTGCACTCCGAGACACGTGTTCGGGATACTGCAGAAAGGGCAAAAGATTGTATTGAAAACACATCCATCTTGCTCGCACCATATACCCTGACCTTTTGAGCCTTCAACATTTCTGCAGAGTCTCTGATTAACTGATGAGTAATCTGTCATGATAACTGAAACACTGGTGGGCATTTCTGCAGCTGCGGTTCCTGATATTTCTTTCAGAAGAGACAGTATATACTTTTTTGAAGACGAAGTCAACAAGCAATTAAGGTATGAGTGATTCTCAGGGTGACCTAATGAGCTTCTGCAGAGCGAACACGATATCTGCACTTTCTGGTTCACTTCTGGAAAAGCATATATGTTGTAGTTCTGGGGTCTTGGTAACTCAAATTCAATCCTTTTGGTGAAACTCGTGTAATCCAAAGGTCTACTAGTACTAGGAGCATCACTGTTTTCTTCTTCAAGGTTAATGACCGGAGAGCTGGTAAACTTTCTTCTCTTCAAAGCATGGGAATTAACGCTCATGTTAAAAGATGACTCTGCTTCTGGAGACAAATTACGGGTTTCACCAATGGAATACCTCTCAGGAGTTAGTACTACAGACGATTCAGCTCCAACGGGAGATTTACTGAAATATGGAGAAGAAATATGCTGCTTTAGTAGTTGTTCTCGGGACCACGGAGAGCTTCCCTTCTTTGAGCAAGACCATGGACTGGCTGCTGATATACCATTAACCATACCAGAAGTTTCATTGACAAAAGATGTTTCTGGGTTTTCATTGCAGTTGGTCACTGACGACACCTCGCGATACCTGCACATGATAGTTGTTAAGTAGGCTGAGAGATTTGGCATTTCAATTTGAATTTCACATGATATGGCATAAAATTACCCCAGCTCAGGTTGGATACCGCACTCAAGGTCAATGACTTCTTTGCAGCATTCAGCTTCCTCTTTAACTTGAATGAAAGCAGGTATGTCAGCTGGAGATAGTTCAGCTGATTTTGGTTCCACCTTTTTGTGATCCAAAAAGGCATTGCTTTCGTTTGTAAAATAGTATTTTGGGTTCAAAGTTGTATAGCCCTCCACATCCACCACCTTCCTTCCTGTGTTATCCTGCACACAGATTCAAGATCAATAACAAAATGGATTCATGAGACAACACCAAAAAGCCAAAAAAGTGTTTGCCACTTTACTTTTGGTTCCACGAGATTAGATTTGTTCGGAATCTGATTTTCCTTCCTTTTACTTTCTTTGCTTTGGTTTTCTGAGGAAAGGTTCTGCTCGACAGCATAATCCTGGGATCCTAACATCTTACATTCAACTTGCTCCTGCAGACAATTCTGAAAGAACTTTAATGTTTATGTAATAATGTTTCGAAGAAGGGAATGAGAAGGTTTGAACCTTGGCACTGTGGAAAAAAGATCTTAACCCTTCCATAGATGCTTCAAAATTATCATACTGTTTGATGGATTGCCTTAGCCATTTTGAAACAGATGCTATATTCCTTTGTTCCCTGTACCGCTCATCTGGACACCAAAACAAGGCAACCTCAGAGCTATCATAACTAAATTTAACAAAACGTTTTAATAGAGTTTAGAAGTGACAATCCCCAATTTTTGAAATCTTATAATTACCCAGTAATATAATAGCACCATAGTCAAACCTATGTCGGATACACCGCCCTGTAAAGAGAAACACAATAGAAGTATAACGTGTTACAGTGTTAATATAGACTGGAACCAAGTTACTAAACGCAAGTTATCACACCGCACCTGCTGCTTGATTTAAAGCACGATATGCCTGTTGGCAATACCAATCGCTCCCTCCTAGAAGGTTTTTAGATGATTTATACGTATCATTATACTTCTTCTTTAGTCCAACTTGAATATCATGTCTGACAAGAAAGTGATGAATTAGAAATTTGTTCCGTCAAGCTGGATTTAGAATCAAAGCAGAAAGATTTAAAAGGGAAATAGAACTCTTACAAGTTTGGAAATGGAATGCCAACAATTATCTGAATTATCATCAAGGTTTAACAGCTCATTTATAAGCCACGTTGAGCGGTATAAATCTTATTTATCAAAAACATCCTAATGCTTCTATCTACCAAAGCATTGAAAATATTGACATTCGCATAAAACATTAAAATAACAAGACAATGCAGTTGAAAAGGATACCACTGCCCTGGCGTTGTCATCAGCAAAGTCAATCCCTTCTGAAACCTGAGAGACACATGACTCAAACTCAATTCTCAATTCATCTACGTTTTTCAAGTTTGTCATGCTCATAGGATTCAGTTACACCCATATCTTAGTCTGTTTAAATTAACATTGACTATTATAAACCAAGATTAAAAAAACAAACCTTTCCTCTAAATACTGCAAGAAATGCAGCTCCTTTCTTGGTATCATTTTGAGTCTCCGCTTTAACAGGCCCTGCTTTCTTACCTCTTCTGCTTCTTCCAATCAGTTTGTTTTTTCCGCATATAGAATCATAATATCCTTTCAGAACAGAATCAAATTCGTCCTGGGCTCCTCCTCTTGGTTCTGCAACCAAGGACAGTTATTTGAGATTTTCGACAAGAAAAATGTGCATCAGTATAGGATCTATTGCAACAGTTTTTAAATGGTCCCATAGATGTTACTAACCAACAAAAAGGTCCTTTTTCAAGCAGAGCCGAGACCATTGACCAGTTTCTCGCCAACGCGTGCAGAGTTTATCCATCAATTTGTAGCTTGGAAAGAATACAAGAGAGCCACCTGGTACAATAGTGCATATTTCTTCCAACGATTTCCCTAGAGCATCCTTCAAAGAAAAGTAGAGCACGAAGTCTTACGATAAAGAAAATAATACATCAAGCTACAAGAATAACACATTTACAGGCAAAAAGAGCTTTAACTAATGACATAATGCTCAGTACCTGAAATGAATATGTATCAGCTGTTTTATAACTTCCATTTAGAGGATAATTACCAGGACCGTTGGCAATTGCACCAGCCCACACCTGGAACAAAAGGCTGTTAAATCATAAATTCAATTCTGGAACTGTTGCTAAATGAGGAGATTTAGTCAGCACCTGCAGATTAACGTCAATCACATGTGGAGCCTCTAAAGAAGTGCCAAACTGCATCCCCAATTCAGATGAGAAAGAATTCATTGGTGATAAAGTCCTATATTCCGCGACCAAGAAACTAAAACTTAATCATGACTGAAAGAGATGGCTCAAGAACCATGGAAATATAACAAACCAATAGCCCCTGACTTAAGTACAAAAGTAGAATGCCACAAACATAAAGTTGTAGTACAGAGTAGGATTACATCGTGGTTTTTAATAGACCTCATATAGCGATCTAACAAGCAGTTAATATTTGAAAAAATAAGATGAAAAAGGTGTACGTAACTTCAAAAAATATGACAATTCTTTGCAGAAGCAAAAGAAAGCAACACGATAGTGCTTACCCCGATGTTAAAATGATGGATAAAGAAAGATCAGCCAAGTCTTTGAAAACAACAGACGGATTCATGCACCACAAACTGAACGTATGCGTCCAGGTACCAGAAGAATCTCCTGCACCCGAGTAAAACAGCAGTGAATACCTTTTGCTTTTGGTGTAAAGTTTTCGCACATTCGGCTAAATAAGACCATCACAAATTCATCTTTACCTCTTTTGGTTGAGCGTTGTAAACCCAGTTGATAATCTAAGATGTGGCTTCCATTTCTTGAAAAGAAGTATGTAAGTGAAGCGAACAACTCTGCGTAAATATTGTACAATAAGCTCTTATACTCAAAGTAATATTACAGAAGAAAATGCTAATAAAGTTATCAAGATGCAAAATACCTTCTAGTGTCAAGACAGATATCCCACTCAAATGAGGCATATCTGGTTCCATTTCTGCTTCCTTTGATGTTCTGATAGCCTTTACAAGTAAGCACAGTGTCACATAGAAGCAATAGCATATAGGCCAATGCGTCTAGCAAGATTAAATAGAATAATAGACTTGCCTTTGTAAAGCATTCCAATAAGATTGGAAAGCATTCTCGAGAGATATTAGATTCCTCGAGCTCTCTTAATGCCTTGTCTCCAGTCCAGCTGTCACATGATAAATAGCAGAAAGATTATGGGGCATTCTTCCTATTTACACTGGATGAAACTCTAATCACTACATATATCAATAAAGATTATGGCTACATGTACAAAAGTTGACAATTCTGCTCGAATATCAAGATGTTTATATTTACCACATTTTAGTCTGCTACATAGAGTAACACTGTATTCAACTTTAAAGAGTAGTCCAAACAAGAAGATTCTCATGGAGAAAATTGAAAACACAAATACAGATACAGTTGAAACCCTTTTTGAATCCTAAAATTAAGTAAATAAATGGAGAAGAGTTTCAACTTACCTAGAGAAATAGTGCTGAAAATCACGTTTTGCTAGTGTATCCTTTTTTCTTCCAATCCAGCTTATCAATCCCTAAACTCACAGAGCACTCAATATTAAAAGTAGTCAAGCAAAGATACAGCACTCAATATTCAACGTAATCAGCTAAGTTCCCCCTAAACAATATTTAGCAGTTAATGACTTACTTCTACTACTTCACACAAGGGTTGATATATCATTGGCTGTGCTATGCTCATCTGTTCTAGTTCATTCTGCAATTCTGCATAACACCAAGCCGCATTAGTAATTTAAATGTCAGAGAACAAAACAATGAATACAGAAGGGAAAGTTAGAGTAGTACATACTAAAAAGAGTGTCTTCTTCCAAGTTAATGCTTCCTGCTTCACGAGCAATGTCTTCCATATTACTGTGGAGGGTGAAAATGTTCAGTGCAAAGCCTTTAACCATTCAACATCAAAAGTACACCAAGAAAATTGCAAACTTACATTTCATATCAGCAAATTATAAGTGTAAGAATATCAAAACTAAGAAGGTTATGAAGCTTACTGTGCTTCATCAAAGATTATAATCGCTCCTTTCAGATCTACTTCAACTCCTGCTCGAATGACAGGGTTTACTATATAGGAATAAGGACAAAAAACCAATTGTGCATTCTCCGCCAACGACCAGGCAGCATAATATGGACAACCTACAAGAAAATTACTTGAGATTAAAAACCAAAAACCATAATCAGTAAAAAGTAAAAAGCTAATCAAAATCTAACCTCTGACATTTTTTCCAACTTTGACAAGATCTTCAATATCGTGAACCTCATTGTGACCTCTTTGCTGAAGTGACGGATGAGCTGTGACTTTATTGACATTCCTGATAGTTAAGGAAAACAATGACACGATTTAACGAGTTAACAACAAAAGAGGAAAAACAAAGAACTTAAATTATCAGAAAACTACTCACTTGAACTCAGAACATTGTATGTTTGACTTGTCTTTTAGGAGCAACCGACTGAAAGAAAAGAATTCATGTTAATTTAAAGGTTATGCCACAACTTAAAAGATGAGTAAGATGCATAGATGTGAATGAAATTTACCATTCTTCATCTACATTCTCTTTTCCATGTACACTACGATTAGTGCAGTAATGTTTCCTTGAAGCCTTACGCAATGGAAACGAAAGAGAACAACTTTTAGAAGTCCGTGTATATAAAGTATAATATTGGATACCAAAAGTAAAACAAGACCACAAAAGAGAGCCAAATAAATTTGACATTACCAAAACAGCCATGGGCACCCTGTAACTAGTTTTCCGATACTCACGAATTACTTGAGTTATCTGAGAATGAGTTCGTCTTAAAACCAAAAAGAAAAGAACCAATCAGAAGCGTAATTATGTTTGAAACATACACAAAATTTAATGATCTAATACTTACGAAGCATAGTATATTGTAGGGATTTTGTTTCTCTTCTTAGTTGTAGTTTCGGATGTCTCCACATTGCTAGGTAAAGGAGTATCTATGTTTAAGATATACACGAGTCAAAGAGCTAATCCAATTATAGATGCAAATTCATTAGGGGCATGACGAACCTGAGGGTTGTGTTTCAGGTATGAATCCACCTCCATGATTCAATGGATCAGTGGCTGCTTCCGGGGCAGGTTTCGAATGAGACAAAATTCCGTTCAAAAGCCGCGATTTATAATTCTGTTGCCAAGCGAGAACTGAGCAGAGCAGAGAGAGTGATTTGCCAGTACCAGTCGGGGATTCGAGCAGCGCATGACAGTGACCATCTCTCTGAGCACGGTCGAGCGTAGAAATAACCCGGCTCATGAACGCAAGCTGGGTACCGTACGGTTGATAAGGAAATTCCACTTGGAGGCCACCAATTTTGTAGACATTTTTAGGGTTTTTCGAGAATAGGGTTGGTTTCTCTTCATGCTTTGAATATGATTTGCTAGTTGTGGAAACCATCTTCGTCGATGATTCTCAGATTCGGAGACGGAAGAATATGAAAAGTAGGAGAAGTGAGCTTCGAGAAGAAATTGGCGATGTTGATAAATGAGCGGGAAAATTCTTCCCCGAGTTTTTCTTTCTTTAGCGCCCGCCATTGTTAGTTTCATACCCTACATTTATTAAAGAAAAAGCATTTCTTTTTGTTCGATGACTTGTGAAAAGCACAATTGTCGTCTAATAATTGTACGACTCACATTGAAAATATTTGTAGTGGGACTTTATATCTACTAATTTGTCACGTCAAATTTATAATACATCATAATCTCTAGCCTCTGCTTTTCCAGAATTTTAACCAGCTTCTAGCTTTTCCCAAAGAATGCAGACGTGTACAAAGTAGAATATGTTGCAATACTGCAGTTAAAGTAAACCTTTATTGAAAATATTTGATAAAGCAGCGAAAAAGATTCAAAAGTTGGAATTACTATAAGTCCATATATAAAGTCATATGTCAAGTACTTAAAGACTAAGCTAGCCAAAGGAAGGAAGGAAGCCATGTACAAGACGACCTTTGCATCCTCATAAGTCATAAGTCATAACCACATGCATTAATGGCAATCAAAATTCACATATGTTAAATCCGACAATACAACAAAATCGTTATGGTTTAGTAGTCACTACATTTGAGGAGGAATAGATTATTTGTCGATATCGCTCATCCTGAGGATAAATTAAAGATCTCAGCCTCCAACTATTCCTAAGTTAAAAATTCGACAATATACGCACCTTCTGCATAATAATTCTATTCATTTCTTGGCAACCTATAGAAGATATGAAAACTTCTCTATTAAATAAAATTATAAAACGAAAAGTAAATTTCACATTCAACTATTGCAAAAAAAAAGACTAAACATTTTATATTTGTTGTGGTTGATATTTGTAATATCAATAGTCCAAGTTTATTTTTCATATTTCTTTGACTATGAGTTTTGATACAACAAATCTTTACATATTTGGACTTAGTTATATGTTTCTTAGTTCAACTATATCGGAATACAACTTGTACTTTTCATATGGCCTTACTGTAGAATATTTGTTTGTGCTAATTTTCGAGAACTTCAAATCTTGTTGTTCAATTGTTTATAGCCAATGATATCCAAAGTTGATATGCTTTGTGTGAATGATACTTCAAATTCTCGTTAAGATCCATAACAACTTTAATTGTCATAGTGAATTATGTATTATTCTTGCAAAAATTCTAATTTTTGGAAAAACTGTTTTTTGGCACACAAGTTATTTTTCAACTCCAACAGCGAAAATATATTCAGTTTCAGTTGTTGACTGCTACACAGTTCTGCAACATGGATTGCCACGAGATAGTTTTCATACTAGTGTAAAAATATAATTTGAAGTAGATTTCTACTATCAAAATCTCCTACCCATATTGGAGTATATATAACCTTCTAATATTAGTTTTTCTCCCCGGTATAACACAAATATAGCTTGGTCGTACATCCTAGATATATAACATCCATTTGACAACTTTCTAGTGTTCTCTTCCTAGATTGAATAAGTATTCGCTCACAACACCGACATTGTAAACAATATCTGGTCTTATACACATCATTGTGTATATCAAACTTTCTACCATGAAGACTAAGACACGTCTTTCATCATCTTCTTTTCTTTATCGGAAGAAGGACAACTTCACTTACTCAAGTTGAAGTGATTTTCTAGTGGAGTTCCTGCAAGTTTGGAATTCTCCATGATGAATGTTCTGATCACTTATATAATATACTCATTTGTGACAAGAACAACTTTATGGCTTTTTGATTATGAGCAATCTTCATGGCCAAATTTTGTTGCGACGAATCTAAATCCTTTATAGAAAAAAAGCGTAGCAAATCTTGCTTCATGTTGTTGATCATAATCATATATTTACGTATTATAATCATATCATCCACATATATAAAAGAATGACAAATTTCTCATTTAAAAACTTATTAAAATACAGATGATGGTCTACTATTATTCTCATGCTTATGTTTCGCCGTTAACGAATCAAACTTTTTTATCACTATCTTGAACTTGGTTGAGGTCATAGAGACTCTTCTTTAGTTTTCAGACGAGATGCTCTTTCTTTAGGGATTAAAAACAATCGATTTGTTCCATTTATATTTCTTATTTCAAATCACCATAAAAAACAAGGCAAAATTGCTTACTTGACCTACATATTCATACTAATTGCTCAGGTAACCCAATATTTTATTTAATTGCTGGAGATAGCTCAATTTTTGAAAAACCCGATTGTACCCCTCGATCATGTAATAACAAAAAAGTTGGAAAAAATTAAATAGAGGAGAGAAAAAAAGGAATCAAATATTTACGAAAATACCACCGCGTTTTTGCGAGGCCAAAAAATCTGCGAATTTTTGGTTTGCCGATTATTTTTGGTTGCAGAATTGTTGTCGCAGAATTGTTGTCGCATATTTTTTTTTTGCATTGCATATTTGTTTCCTCGCCGATTTTTCTGGCAGATTTGTTTTTATATTTGACCGCAGATTTTTAAGTCACACCTACGTCACCGCTGATTTTTTTCACCTATGCAAATTTTTAATTTCGGATTTTTTAATAACACTGTCGATTTATTACAAAGCTGATTTTATTTCGCCGATTTTTAATCACGTAGTAGATTTTTTTGGCATTGCAGATATCTATGAGACTGCAGATTTGTAGTTTTTGCCTGCAGAATTGTTAGTCGTGGCCGCAGATTTATCAGTTTCCGAAATTGCCAGGTTAACCCCTTTGGCCGCATATTTAGGTTAAAACTGCAATGACAGCAGATTTAACGAACACGTTATCGCATACTTTTTTCCTTACTCATCTGACCCTTACGTTATCGCCGATTTGTTTGCCACAGATATTCTCGATATCCTTTGACCGCAGATTTTGAAAAATTGCCGTAGTTGTACTGCCGTTTTTGGAAAATCGTGGCCGATTTTTATATTGGTGGATTGAAACGAAGTCGTTTTACGGGACATACTGAAACGACGTCGTTTTAAGTGGCCATATTATACAATGTCGTTTTGAGTGTATTGCAGAGATGTTGTGACCGCATATTATGTAACTCTCATTTTCCATATTGGTGTAATACGACGTCGTATTACACCAACAGTAAAATTTATTTTCCCTTTGAAGTTTACGATATTTTTGAATGTGTACGACGTCGTTTCAAGTGTGTTGCAAATATGTTTTGCCCGATGATTGTTTTGCCGATATTGAAACGAGAGTGACCAATTTGTTTGATACATATAACGGAACTAAAGCTACATTTTATTTAAAAATTGTTGGATTACAAATTGGTCTATCAAATGACGAGATAGACCGCTAGAAAAGATACAATGACGGCAACCATAACAACACAAAGCACATTCAGCTTCTTCTTCAAGTCTGCCATGTCGGCTTTGGTCTGAAGCACCTGGTCTTGCAAAGCATCTAGTTGCTCAATCTTAGTAACCTCTTGTACGAGAGCGCTCTCAGTCTGATCGCGAACATTTTTTATATCTTCGATAACTGCCATGTCCCACCACTTCCAAACGTGGCACCCACCATCCTATGACAATAACAATCAATCAATAGGAGTATGCAGTCCAAAAAGAAAATTTGATTAAACTTAAATTGCAGTTTTATATGTCTTCTGCTGTTTTGTAAACAAATATGTTATTATAAAAGAACTCTGCAAGTAAAGAAAAATAATCGGTAATACACATACATTTCTATTAGGACAGGTGTATAACAACCTCCCCTCATTCAGAAAGATAGTGGCGCTTTGGAGGACAACATGCTCACCACAGTAACACACCTAAGACGCTCCAAATTCTGATGGGTCTGTACCATCGAACTGCACTTCAGTGGGTGGAGTGGGGCTGTTGACCTCATCTTCGTCAGTTGAGTTACGACCGAAACCAGGGGCTTCCTCTTGATCGCTAAGGTTGTAGCTATATTTCCCCATTTCTCAAATCTTTTTAATCGAGTCCCAAAGTTAACCCAAGATAAAACGTAAATGAGTTACGAACCCTAAATTATGATTTTATTCAAGAAGATTTTTAACAGTAGAACACGATTATAACGACGTCGTTTTGTATACTATGTATTAAAAATTATGACTGTTGCAGATTTGTTTCTTATTACAGTTTTTGAAACAAATCTGGAACACGAAACAAATCTGCAATGGTAAAGACACGTTGAAATGGTTTTTGTCTCACCTAAAAAGGTGTGCCCTTTCAGTAAAAGTCACCATTATACATAATTAAAGAACACCGTGTCAGAACACGAAACATGTTGAACAATCTCAACCGTTCGTTGAAAACCTTTTACTTAGTAATGCAGATTTGTTTATAATTTCCGGTTTTCAAACAATTCTGCCACAAGAAAGTGTGGGTCGAGAACAAGCGCTCGAAGCCAAGGAAAAGAGAGGTTGTTCCATGATTGACATATATTTTTAAGGTTGCATACGACTAATCTTTTTTTTTTTTGTAGTCATCGAGTGACTCGGATGATGATGCCTACTCTGAAGTCTTGAAAATCCACTACCAGCACGAAATCGACAAGCTACACAAACATTACCAGGAGAGGATCGATAGAATGGAGAACCGTATGAAGGAGATGGATGAGGGATATAGAGCTCTGATCAAATTCGAACGCAAGAACGCTAAAGTTTATGTTCTACTAAAGTAGATCTCGGTGGTGGGTTATGACATCGAGGTGGAACTGAACAAGTTGTGTTCAAGGCAGAAGAAGTTGTACGAAGAGTGAGCGCGGATTGGAAACCCACCTCTGGGGAATGACCACGATGGGTCTGGAGGACCGTCAAATTGATGAAAAGCTTCGTTAATGTCGTTGTTTATGTTTAATTTTTATGTTTTTAATGACAATGTTTATGTTTTTTTGAACCCTCTTATTATTTTGAACAATGATAATTATTGGGTTATGAAGTTTGCATTGCAGTTTTTTAGTAATTTCCTTTGCAGTTTTTTCGTATTAGGTATGCAGTTTGCACGTAGAACCGAACTCTAAATACTGCGAGAATGTGAATTTAGTATGTTGTTTGCACTATTAAAACAGATGTTGTTCAACGATAACAACATGTTAAAATAGTACGACAATCATACGATGCGTATTTAGCAACATTTAGAGCTCGATATTACATGCAATGCGAGAAAATAACTTTTAAGTTTGAGGAAAAACGCTAGAAATTAGTCTTAAACCAGTAGAAAAACATTAAATTGTCAAATGAAATGAAAAAGATAAAGTTAACAAATAAAGAGAGAGAGAGAGAGAGAGAGAGTTAATCAAGATTCCTACAGCCACCGACCATCTTCGAGAACACATTAATTGTTGTTTCTTCTTCGAAATGCAACTGGGAAAAAACATGTATATCAGCACATGATTTGTGATTAACATAAATCTGCAACACAAAAGTAATTCGGCAACAAGATATCTGCAACATACTAACAATAAATCTGCATATTTTATAATAAATCGATAATGGTTTTAATAACTCTGCAACAGTTATAATAAATCGGCAATACTATGATTTAAAATACCGAGTTAGGTGTCTGATTTGCTCCAACTCGGCGGCCATCGTAGACAAATCTGATAGCGTTATAGGTTAGGAAATGTTTCTCACAATAATGAGCCATGAGTTTCCTCATGCGACAATGAACACGCATTGAGTAAACGTATTTCCACCCTTCTTGGTTTTCGACAATCACCCTGACTCTCCTCTTGTATTACATGTAGTTGAAGCACTCATGATGTAATTGTGGATGTAGATCTTTTTTTTACGAGAGAAAGAAGAATTTGATAGGGAAGTTATATTGGGGAGGATTGGGATTTTATAGCGAAATTAATCTCGGTATCTTAAATCAATAAAGAGGAAAAAACCCATAAGAAGTAAATTTAATTTAGTAGGTCAGAACCTACTAATGGGGAAAGTAAGACGTCTAACAAAAGCGGAAACCGAACAGTCAGTTGAAAAGACAATACGTTTCAATGTTGAAGATATTTTTCCATCGTTGCCGAATTCTTTGTAAACGCTGCAGATATTTTAGAAGCATTGAAGATTTGTTTTATATTTCCGATATGTTTCCCGTGTTGCAGTTTAGTTTCGTGCGTTGCAGAGTTGTTTTCAACATTGCAGATTTTATTGACCCTTCCGCCTCCTTGTTACTGTAATGATACGCTGTCGTTTTCTTGATTACAGTAGCTCCATTGGGTATATCGACCATTGTCGTACATATCCATTCCCGACATCTTCAATTACCTCAACCACCTTGAACTTCAATAACTTCAATTACCTCAACAACCATCGAGACCTTTAATTGCTTCAACCGAAATCGCCATCTTCAATTTCCAGGCATGCGAGGACCTTCGAGTTCTTCAATTGCAGAGACCACTATCGAGATCTTCAATTTTTGAGTTCGGATTCGTTAATTGTATTGACAATATGTCCCAAGTTCAACTTATACTTGTTTGTGGAAAGTGGAGATATAGTAATGGGAGGAATATGTTTGTTGTCGAAAGCTCTCGAGGATCTAGGTCTATGTTAGCTGAAATAAAGTTATCTTTCGAAGAATTGATGGATATGGTTCTTGAAGACTGTGAAATAGAGATAACCCATTACGATGTCAATTTGAGCTACATGCTACCGAAGAAGGTTTTGAGTTGCTTACCTCCGGATCAACCTCCAGTGTATGTAACTAATACCAGACATTTGAGAACATTCCTATGTAAGTCTAACGATGGACAGGTTCTTCTCTGTGTAGAGATCAAAGAAAAGGTTTCACCTATATCAAAGGGTGGAGGTAGTGAAGGTCCTCAAATGAGAAGTCCTGCAACGAATGGACCGCAAATACGACATCCTCCGAAGGAAGAAACTGTTACAGAAGATTCAGAGGAAGACAGTGCAGAGGAATTAGATGAGATAATATTTGATTATTGTGAAGATTCAGACGGAATAGACTCAGGGAATGAGAATTTTGCAGAGTATGGAGTGCGTCCAGACGAGGTGGAAGAGATTAAGAAAATGAAGAAGATGTGTTCGTCAAAAGTCTACATAAGTGAAGGAAATCGGCAACACCAATTACGAAGTTTCCATATTGATTCATTCAAAATAAGATTTGGTGATAGTTTTGACACAAGGGAGCAATTGAAAGAGAGGTTGAAAATGTTGACTGTGATTGAGAGGTTCGATTACAACGTTTACAAATTGACACCCTTGTTGTTAGTAGTGAAATGTTGGGTAAGCGGATGTTCATGGAAACTCCGAGCAACACCAATTGACGATTGGCCCAGATTTCATGTGCGTACTTATAATTTCGAACATACATGTTCTGTGACGCTCAGGGCGTCTAGAATAAGATAGGCAAGTGCAGAGATACTAGGAATTATGTACAAGGACTATGTTGGGGGTGTCGGGCTTAGTGTGTTGCCTACACACGTTTCAAATGCTTTGAATAAACTATTTAACATCAAGGCAATAAATCTATGATTTATATTGCTCTCGCAGATTTTCAGTTTCCTTACAGACTTTTGACTTACGTTGCCGATTTATTTCCATTGACGTGTTTATTCACATTGTAGGTTGGCTACTGGAAGGCTTACAAAATGCTAAGGCATGCACGAGATTTGGTAAGTGGCACTCCTAAGGAAGGATACGCATATTTACCTGCATATTTGTACATGATTAAAAGAGTCAACCCGGCGACACACGCCATGTACTCCATAGATGAAGACAACAGGTTCAAGAATTTGTTCATTTCATTTAGTGCTAGTATCAATGGATTTCAATATGTTCGTAAATTAGTCGTTGTAGATGTAACTTTTTTGCAAGGAAGGTATAAGGGAACACTAATTACCGCAACAACACAAGATGGGAATTTTCAAATTTTTCCCTTGGCCTTTGCTATTGTTGATACAGAAAACGATGAATCGTGGGAATGGTTTTTTAGGAAATTGAGTTCAGTTATTCAGATGACAAAAGCCTTGCCATTATATCTGATCGTCACAGATCTATCGGTAGAGCAATTGGCTTAGTGTACCCCAAATCCAGTCGGGGCATATGCACGTACCATCTGTACAAAAACATTTTAGTTCGCTATAGGGGCAAAGAAGCATTCTGTTTGGTTAAACAGGCTGCATATGCGTTCAGACTCGTGGACTTTCAAAGCGCATACGCCAGAATTAAAGAGCTCAACCCTGAACTTCACGAGTACCTTGAGAAAGCAGATGTCGAATTATGGACGCACGTACATTTCCTGGGAGACAGATATAACCTGTTAACAAGCAACATGTCTGAAACAATGAACAAAGTACTGTCACCGGCAAGGAACTTAACCATCGTGCGGCTTCTAGAAGTTATACGAGGGATGATGACCAGATGGTTTGCTGTCAGGAGGGCAAATGAAATGAAATTGAAAACATAATTAACTTGTGGGGTTGAGGAATTGCTAGAGGTAACAATTACTACAGACAACAGCTGTGTTTTCATTTCATTTACGGTTCATCGTACAATAAGTTGTATATGTTTCTCTGCATGCTCGTGTGGAGTATTCTAAGCTTCTAACAGTTCTTACCCTTGATGCATATCAAGTTCAAGTAATAAGTCCTACATCAATACATATTGTCAACTTAAAAGAAAAGAAATGTTCTTGTCGTAGGTTTGACCTCGAGCGAATACCATGCGAACATGTAATTGCAGCGGTAGAGGAACGACAAGTATCTCGTATTTCTTGTTGTGACCCTTACTACTCGAAGGCGTACCTATTGAATTCTTACGCAACACCCATTATGCCTAGAGATTTTGCAGAACCAATACCGACCGATGTCTTGAAAACGGTAAAACCCCCCACCTGTTAAACCACAACCGAGAAGGCCAAAGAAGAGAAGATTAAAGTTCGCATTAGAAATAGCTTTGAAGAATAAAAAGTCCCGCAAAGCAAACACATGCAGATTTTTTCATAAGAGTGGGCATAACCGAAAAACATGCAACTTGCGTTAATGAATTACTCCCTTTTTAATGTCGAACAATAATTGTTTTCAATAAGCAGTGTGCATCACATATGAGAAATATGGAAGAACACAATTTTTCAGTCAATAATTATGCAATACTAATAATTAATCTGCAATGGGTAATACAATTTGCAATGGCGACACTAAATCTGCAACTTGCGCAAATACGGATGAAAATTCTGCATCATCGCTAACAAATCTGCAACATGATTGGAAAATTGCAACACATTTTTAAAACTGCTGCCAAGGGTAAGAAATCTGCAACACGAGAAAGACATATGCAATTATTGGAAACAAATTTGCAACACTAAATACATATCTACAATGCTGAAGTAGGTTACTAATGTGTTCCAACCGTAAACATTATTACCCATCACCTTCCCGATATTTACGCAAGACTTAACATCTATTTCGATTGGACATTTATCTTCCAACCGCCAAAATAACTACCCCCTCACATTCTCATTCATAAATGTATCTAAAACCATTATATAAGTGGTTATTTCTTAACCTTTCTAAAACATTTACAACTACTTAAAAATTGTAATTGAAATCATGGATAAAGGGAAGAGAAAAGTTGTGGCGATGGAGGGCGTCGAAGAAGATCTTCATGCACATGAACTGAACTCGCTACACAAGCAATACAAGTCAGTGATTGTAATGATGAACCAACAGAACAAAGTGAAGGATGAAGCAATGGAATGGAGGATCCAATACGAGCAGGGCCGTTCCTGAGAAATCTGAGACCTAATACGTAATGAAAATATGAGGCCTTTTATAAAACGGGAATAAATGTATTTCCGAAACAAATGAATTCAAAAGTACATATCTTCAAAACTAATAACGATTTAATGTTTCTTGAAATGAGCTATTTTTGCATTTTCCTACAAATTCATCCTTGAGACTTTCATAATAAAGGTGTTTAACCATGTTTTCCAATCGATAACATAGCTAATCCACTTAACCTTGATATTGTTGACCGTAAATAAGACTTTATGAACTTCAGTTTTGAAAAGTTTCTTTCAGCCGAGGCAACTGAAATCGAGATCGTGAGCAATATTATGTAGGCAACCCATGTATTT
>OVBE01002187.1:0-31879 GCA_900406425.1 Iberis pinnata | reverse complement strand
CTCATATCAAATTAATTTCAGTAACCGCGTAAAGATCATATCACATACTTCACCAAGATATCTATATACATATATCTTTCTTATCTCAATATTTATGAAACGAGAAGGCAGCCCAAGTTCTATTGATCTTCTTTTTCTTTTTTGTAGTGAGAATGAATGAGTCATATCTCCAGGGCCGGTTCTGAAAATTTTGGAGACATATAAAATATGGGGTCGGACTTATAAAATATAGGGGTTATATGCCAATGTTTCATTTTCCTATGCCTAAGGCCAATCCTGCATATCTCTGAATCCCACCAAGAACACTAGAATCTACGACATATGGTTATGCATGTATGACATAACTGCAACAAACAAAATTTCTCCGTTACATACTGTTGGAGATACATATAATATCTCGTATTATCAAATTCTGTATATATTGTTTACTTACCTGCATAGTTTCTATATCTGTTATCCTAAACTCACGCTTCTCTATATATATGTATTGGATACAAGTCTTTAATTACAATTAAGAGAAATAACATTCTTATACATACTAGACCATGATAAATGGTTCTACCTGCAACACCTTAGAACCTCTTATAAGTTTCCCATCCACATGCGACTAATTTTTCTTATCGTATTAAACAATAGACCTAAAAATATAATTTGGTCATGGATGACGCAAGTAGATCTCCCTAAATTAAGGATTTGGCCCATTCATATTCCATGTGAGAACCGACTACGAAGAAATTCACCACAAGAGTGGCTCAGCAGGTGGTAGCTTAAGTGATCCACACAAACATTGAATGCATAGGTAGAAAACCTGGATTGACTGGATCCTACATATTATGAGAGGAGGAAGATTACCATTTGCCATTTACACAGAACAGGGGACAGGGAAGGATACAAATATTGGCTGACCAGGGATCACCTTTTTTAACTCGATACTCAAAAAAAAAAAAAAAAAAATTATACTTTCCTCTTCCACATTGTATTCTAATTTGTTTGACGGATAATTGTACTTCTTCTCGGACTTACTCATCAATCGAGATTCATTTCATTGTTATATACTTTGTTATTTCCTTATTTTTGTACTCAAATAAATCATAAGTCTAAAAATATAACCGGATGTAGATTCACATATGTGACGTATGAAAGTGTATACACAACACAGACACAAATTCTTATAAACTTCACTTTATTAAGACAAATCATAATTAAAGTAATCTTTTTATTTTACACTGAATTTCATTTTCCTAATCTTTTTCTGTCTCTGCTTGTCCAATCATTCAGCTATGCTGATGATCTGCTTATGCAATCACTCAGATCCTATCTTTTCACCTCTGACGATTTGCTTCTCCAGTCACCCAGCCACGCCGATGATCTGCTTCTCCAAATCGCTCAAACTCAATCCCTGGTATGTTCTGACGATATGCTCTCTGTTTATGCAATCGCTCAGACACAGCAACACGTTCTCACAAACTATGTATAAACTATGACGGCCAAGAGAACTAATCTCATTCATTCTCCTTGGTCTCGTATTTATATCAGTCTCCATAAACCCTTTACCACGAAATCCCTTTCCTTCCTTTCCTTTTTCCATTTTCTTTTCTTGTTCCAAGCTTGCTGTCATTTCTGTTTTTACAACAATTTTCCTTTTTCCTTGCTCTCTTCAATTCCTTTACCATTTCCTCTTTTGATTTTTCCTTTTTCTCCAATCGTAATCTCCACCTTTTCCTTTTTCTAAAAACAATGAAAATTCAGAGTCATGACTCTCCCAAACTAAATTCTTGCTTGCCCTCAAGCAAATAATTCAGAAGTCTGGAGTGAGGTTTGAAAGTGGGAACTCAGAACCAAAACATGTTGCTAACACATGTAATAAATGTCCTGGTTACTAGTTCTAGAATGCAGTCCTAAGCTCATCCTACTTAAAAACTTTAGCCATACTCATCACAGTTCATCACCGACCAATTCCAACTTCCACAATGCATTCAATTTTGTTTGCTCCTTTGACATTCATTAATCAGGAATCATGGATCAAGTCAGGTGCCTTCAATGAACTCATTTGGTCAAGGACGGGTTAAGGATTAAAGATGACCCCTTCATGCAGTGGTTAGTAATTCAGAACAAAGGTTCTCTTAAAAGGGAATGAGCTTTAATAAAAGGCTAAAGGTAGGAACACTTAGATGCATACAGAAATAGAACCCCATCGACCCAATGCTAATGAAACCTAAGTTTCCTGATTCTACCCAGTAAGGAGTTCTAAATCTACCCTTTTGAAACTCAAAGTGATCATACCCATTCACATTCCCCCTTTTTCATCTTTTCCTTGTTACAGTTAGGAGAGATTTCTTTTTTTTTTAAATGGTTGCTAGTTGTTTCAGGAACTTGCTTGCTTAAACACTTATGGCTTTAGACCTTTTCGTTTATACTATCCTTTGGGTTTTACCCTTTTGAATTCATTGTTATATACTTTCTCTTATTCTGCACTAGCCATACTTCTTTTGCATACCATTTTCCCCCAAACTTTCTACTAGCATGTTCTGATTCTTTTTCATTTCATCTCATAAGGTTCTTTCTTAACATTTCCTTTTTACCAACTACCAATACCCTTTCATTTGTTTCCACCCAAACCAACATTCAAAATTGAATCCCACTTAGTCCTATCTAGCCCAAAAAGCGTGGAGAAGAACTACACGAGACCCTATTCAGGTCAGTTCGAACTTAACACGTTCTACCAAGCTTATTCCATAAAAGTCATGCCACTCAGTAGTAAATTCAAAGTTTGAAAGAACGCAAGGTTCAAGGGTGGGAATTCTACTTGGGTTAACAAGAGTGGTAAAAGGTAGAAGATAGCCAAAATATTTATATATTATCCATGAGTTCATATTTAACACAAAAATATGATAATTAAACATTCAAATTGAAGTTCTAATAGATAGAAACAAACTTCAAATCACAACATGCTTCAGGAGACAAATGATCATGCAAGTTCACATTCCAAGCAAGGTGCAATTTTACGTCAGTCAATTTCAGGATGCATTAGTCAACTAATAACCAGGGCACTAACATTTTCTGAGAAAACAACATACTTACAAGGTTATCATCTTCCTAGTTCCCTATGCATGTGCAACTACGTGGAATTTCAACATCCTATATGCAACTACAATGACATTCTGTTTTTGAAGAATGATTTTCGAAAAAATTTCAAAATTTTATGGTTTTTACATGTTAATGGATGCTATGTAAATGCTAATGCAAAGTGGAGACAAAAGAACAAACAAAGAAATTTTCATTAATAGCAGTCCCCTGAATACTCCCCTAAACTTGAATTACACAGTCTCTGTGTAAGCCAAATCAAGGATTGGACTCAAGGCATGACAGATAGTAAAAAATGCATAAACACATTTTAAACATAGACAACAAAAAGAAGAAACAATCAAACATAGCGATCAGAAATCAAAGCACAACAAGCGGATAATATAGTGAAGGGTGGAATTGGGATGGACCTCGAAAAGGTATGAAGGGTTCTCAAGGGAGGTACTCATTCTTCATGTCATAGTATCACTGGTATGCATCCGGTGCTTCTTGTTGTTGCTGCTGGAGTTCTTGTTGTTGCCGAACTTCCTGATATTGTTGAATTTCTTGATGTTGTTGAATGGTTCGTTGGTTGGCGGATCCACGGTTCTCTATTTCTTTTTTTGCTTATGCAATAAGAAGAGCGTGTTGTTCTTGAATCTATCTTTTTTCATTTTTTGTTGCAACCGCTCAACAATATCATGTCCACGAAGCTGTCTTCTTGAGAGAATTGGGGCGCTTGGTGAAAACTTTGGAGAAATCGTAGGGTCATCCTTTCCAACTCTAGAGAATGCTTGCTCTCTTTGTTGCCTTCTTAGGATTCTTTCTCGCGATGGTTGAGACATCCTTAATCCTAAAAAGACAGTATAAAAGCGAAGGTGTGTGAGTACCTTTCAAAACGCTTAAGGAGTTCAACAAATGAAAAATTTACACTCTCAAAAACGGATTGGGCATGTAGGTTGCATAAACAATCATCAAGTTAAATTCATGTTTCAATCACTACCTTATCACCATTAGTTCACACGATTTTTATAAACTAAAATTGGTTCTATAAAAACGTTTTTGTTTATGAAAGAACGAAACCAATTTTTGCAAAAATAACGTTGAAACCGATAAGAGAGTTTGGAGATGAAGATCGAAAAAGATAAGGAATGAAACCAATTTTTGTAAGTACTTAGAGCTTGTAGAAAATCCTTGTGAGAGCAAGTGCTTCTAGTTAAAATTGCCTTAGAGAAAAAATGTTTTTAGAGAAAATGATTGTGAAGTGAATGAGAGAAAGAGTGAGAGGTACTCCCTTAATATAGAGGTGACATTACTCGGTTTTAATGCATAATAGTGGGCGTTTATGTTTGCTATTCTGCATTATTACGAGTCTTTTCATTGCATATTTGGTAGATTTTCAGGATTCTAAGTGTTCGGGTTGAGTCGGAGCAAAACGATGCATTTCAGGAGATTTTAGAAGAATTCAGAGTTGCAGTACAAAGTGCACGATCGAGCAGGTGTGTTGGCCGATCGGGAAAAATTCCCTGGAAAAATCTAGAGTTAGAGGTCGATCGAACAAGTGAGTTTAGTCGTGCAGTAACGTGAGTTGCCCGATCGGGCACATCCCCCGAGAAGAAGTTGAAGATTTCCAAATTTGCAAATCAAGTCCTCAAGCCTATCAAGTTTTCCATATTTTATTATTTTACCTTTTTAGCCTATAAATACACTGTGTTTTAGGTTCTTAGAACTTAAGCTTTATTTTAGATTTTGAGAGAATTACTGAGGGAGAGAAGATTCAACTTGTATTTGGAGAAGATTTCTGAACCCTTTTATATATCTATATCTATTTAATTATGTGTTCTTCTTGGATATTAATTTGTGTATGTTTTGCAATGTCTGAGTAGTTCTATAGTTATGTTTTAGGGTTTCCCAGGGAATTCAGGGTTTGATTGTTAGATTTATCATAAGGGGATAATAATTGTTAGGTTCTTAGTCTAGACTTTTTATTAATGCATGAATTAGAGTAGCTAACTAGTTCATTGATATTAGACTGATAAACACAAAGACATTTGTTTTAGAAGTTGGACCTAGTCTAGATGAATAAGTTGAAAATACAAATTCAGGAACTCTGTGGCATAAGAGCCTAGGTCACATCTCTAGAAATAGAGTTGAGCGACTTGTGTCAGATGGTACTCTAAGTTCTGTTGACTTCAATAATTTGATGTATGTGTGGACTGCATTAAAGATAAACAGGCCAAACATAAGAAATTAGGTGCATATAGAGCTACATATGTCCTTGAGTTGATACTACATATATTTTTGGGCCGTTTCCTACTCCATCTTGTAACGGTCAACAATACTTTATATCATTCATAGAAGATTATTCTCGATATGCATACTTATTTCTCATTCATGAATAATCAAAGTCTTTGGACGTGTTCAAGAAGTTTAAGGCTGAGGTTGAAAACTAACTTGACCGAAGAATAAAGTCTGTCAGATCTTATCGTGGTGGTGAATACTATAGTCGGTATGATGATTCAGGTGAACAAGGTCCATTACCATTTTCCAGATACCTAGAAGAGTGTGGTATTGTACCACAATAAACAATGTCTAGGTCGTCCAGCATGAATGGTGTTTCTGAAAGAAGAAACCGAACTCTTAAGGATATGCTAAGGAACATAATTAGTCATTCTACCTTACCTGAATCACTATGGGGAGAGAAATAAAAAATTACAGCTTATATTCTTAATAGGGTACCAACTAAAGCAACTGCAAAAACTCCTTATGAGCTTTGGAGTTCACTACCCCCTCAACTTGTGTCTCATTTTCCTCGATGAGAATATTTTAAGGCAACTCTTGAGTACTCCTTAAAGAGATAGCATTCACATACTCTTTGTGATTTTACTTTGAACTTCCTAAAAGTTGGCCCATTGGTTTCGTTGAGGAGTAAGCAAGTTGAGCTACTTGATTGTCGAGGACTTTTAGATGAGAGTACACGCCGTCAAACTTTGCATTAAATTCATTGTAAATACCATAAGGTCATGTAATTCTTTCTTCATCAAACTAATCTTAGTAGCATGCTTGTCTTGACCTTCCAAGAGTGGCTTTAACAATTGGTGAGTTTGATCGCCTTTAGAAATAGAAGCAGAGGTGATGCCTTGAGCTTGTTGATGTTGGTTTACTAGAGTAGTGAAGAAACTTTGAGGTTTGTTGAACAATAATTTTTGTTAGGGTTGAAATCCACCTTGGTTACCAACATAATTGATCTTCTCTTGAGTCACATCTTGTGGTTGAACCATTTCTTTAAGATCACCAACATAATTGACAACTCCTTGTTGAGAAAGTATGAACTTATCCAGTTTGTCTTCAAGGGACTTCAAACCCTTCTTGTAACCATCATCTCTACCACTATCACAAACAGTTCTATCATAATCCTCACCACATGTGCTGTCACCTTGGGAAAGATTTTCAACAAGAAACATTCCATCAGATTCGGTTTGACCAAAAAAGTTATCTTTGCTAGCGGTGTCCAACATCATCATATACTTGGGTAAGAGACCCCTATATAGTGTGCTAAGAAAACATTCATTTTATAATCCATGATGTGGGCTTTGGAAGGTCTAGCCTTTGAATCGTTCTCAAGCTTCAGAAAATGATTTGTTTCCTTTTTGCACAAAACCCGAGATCTCATATCTTAAGCGTGTGGTTCTTATTCTAGAGAAGAATTTAGAGAGAAATGCTTTCGTACAAGCTTCCCAAGTCTCTATGGAGGCACTTGGTAGATTATTTTGCCAAATATGAGCCTTGTCTCCCAAAGAGAAGGAAAACAACCTCAACTTGAAAGCATCTTCGGTGACTTCATTAATCTTCACCGTGCTACACAATATGTCAAAGTTGTCCAAGTGGTCAAGAGGGTCTTCCATAGGTAAACCATAGAACTTGTTACTTTAGATCATATTGATGAGACTAGACTTGATCTCAAAGTTGGGGGTAACAATAGGAGGTGCTCGAATTTCGGCGCCATGGACATTGGGCTCGTCATTGGTTCCAATAGTCTTTGCTTGTTGCTCCATCTAAAAATACAAACACATGAGAATGCACAAGCGAAGTAAGTAGAGAAATTAGTAAATGTAATGAAATTGTGCTTATTTCCAAACAAATTCAAAGCATTAATGGTTAAAATCAATCCTGGAATGGCAACGACGCCAATTTGATAAACAAGAATTTTGCTAATCCTTATCTAATCAAATACTCAAGTCTACTTATGTCGATGTAACACTTAAGATTCAATATATTTCAGGTAATTTTTAACAAACTACTCTTATTAGAATCATGTCCAGTCTAAGCTATCAAGATTTGTTGGTTTTAAACATTAAACATGCATAAAATAAAATATCAATAAAAAGTCAACAATTTCAAAAGTCAACAGCAAGTAACAAAAGTCAACATAATATTAAACTTGAAATTAACAATAAAAGGCTAAGCAAATGGTATAGGATATTGATTCGGGTGATCAAATGATATCATGTAATGTTCAATGCTAACTATTAAGCTAATCATTGGTCTAAGATTCCCTTAAATAGACTAATCCATTTTCATGGCACTAATCCTTTTCTTAATCATGCAATTAAGACAATCTCTAGGATAATTACACAATCATGAAACATTAAGATCTATTATATGCTAAACCACCAAACTAACTTACACAAATCTCTTGGTTAAGCCTCATTTAGCATGCAGTGATTGGTTGCGGCATTTCATCAAACACCTTTCGGGCACTATTCATCCTATGATCTAGATTCAATTGATTAAGTTAAATCTAGGATTAAGATTAAGAGTTTCAAATCCTAAACATCACATTCCATCACCTAATCACCCTAATCTACCTAACCATTTGCTTATAATATAACTACTCACTAATCAGTGAGAAAACACAAATTCCAAAACTAGAAATGTGTTGAATCATGATTAGAAGTAGATTTGAAAAGAAGAAAAGCAATCAAAAGCAACAAATAAAACTCAAATAAGCATAATAAAAAGGTTTACAAATTGTTCTTAAGAAAAGCAACGATATAAAAGATAAGATAAGATAAGATAAGATCCTTCCAAATTAGGTTTTAGAGCTAAATAGTTGGCATTACCCAAATGAAAATGGGTTTAAACCAAAAGAGGGAAGTCAAATAGTTGATTTTTCCGTCTGATACCGGTTTGTCCATACCGGTACACCAAACCGGTATCAATTTTTGTCGCGTGTACCGGTTTGGACAAACCGGTACATCTTCCCAGTATTTGACTCTGGAAAATGAAATTATAGCGTGCGGTTAGTTCTGGCCGGTACATCAAACCGGTATCCTTTTTCTTATTCACTACCGGTACAGATAGTTTTCGCCTCTTTTTGAATCTTTTTAGCTCCTTTGATTTGCGTCTTCAGTTCCTCTTCTTCCATCACCTGAACAAATGAAATGCAATGCAAATGCCTGCTAAACTAGACTATATGCACACGAATCTACTTAGAATTGATGAAACAAATATATCAGTCTTTATTGATTAAAGCGGAAACATTACAACATTTAAAACCGAAACTTTGCTCGAAACCTCGGGAAACGAAAAATCTACACTAAACACGGCAGGCACAAGCACCTCCAGAAACTAAGAAAAACCAACCAAAAGGCGCTTAAACAATTCTTTAAACGGCTTAGATAACTCGCAAACCCACTCCAAAGGCAATACATTCTCCGAGCGACGCCGACGATAGAACATCAAAACACTGCAGCTGAGATAGTAAGCTTACATGGACGTATGTCACGAACGACCGATAAACCAGGATAACAAACGGGATCATTAAGACCGAGCGTCCTAGAAATGCTTGACCCAGAGAGAACATGAAGATGGCACTGTCTTGAAACTGAAAACGGAGGCAAAGAAGGAATAAGCAAGAGAGCCTTAGAGAAGCCAAGAACCGGTATAGGCAGAATTGACACTATAGCATAAACCCAACTGAGCACCAACAAAAATCAATACACAAAACCGTATAAAATTTAATCAAAAAGCCTAACGAAGCCACTAAACCTTCAAACCCCAAAGCAGACCAAACCAGACCAGAGCTCGAAAGACCTTGGAAAGCCAAAGAACGGCTCCAGAAAAAACCCATCCGAGTGGAAAGCTGCACACCCAAGAAAAACTAAGACTGAAGACCACCGGACAGGTCACGAGGAGAACTTTCCGAACCATAGAAACCTGGCCTAGTGAAAACCGCACAGATAGCACACAACCAAGAGATTCGAACAGGAACCACTACCCACACAGACCGCCGCGAGAAGCTAGCACGAACTAGAGCGTAGGGTTACAGACCCGAACCTAAGGAGCAGGAGAGGAGACCGAACAAAAGCCCCAGATCTCCGAGAAGGCCGAACCGCCGAGACCAGAGAAGACAACTGGAGAAACAAAAGAAGAAGGAAGAAAACAAACCCGAGAAAAGAGGCCAAAAAACACGGTAAACGGAAGCAGATATGAAAGCGACGCCGGAGCAGAAGCCCAACCGTGCACCACCACGAGCAAGACCCAAAACCAACAAGAGAAAAGCGAAGGAAAAGCCGAAGAGAAGCACAAGAAGACGACAACTAGGCTAAAGGGACACCGACACTGAAGAAACAACGCTACTGCCGGCGGAAGAAGCAAGAGAAGCGGACAAGAGATAATCGCCTAGGGTTTCCTCTTCAAAACGCTACGCTACAAGATTGTACCCAAACGATCGAATCTCTTTTAAATTGAGGTTTAAATAGACGGTAGGAAGAAAATGTCGTATCGGATGTGGCAATATTTGAATGAGGGATTATTGGGTATTATTGTAAATACGAAATGTTATGATGAGTTGTTTCACCCATTTGAATATTCTATTCGTTTTCTCCAATAATGGATCTCCTCCTCCATTTCTCTCCCTACAAAATTCTGCAAACCCCTAGAGAGATCTCATTGGACAAGGGAAAGAGATTACAAACAAGCTTTTCATCTCTGTAATTCGATCGAGATGAAAACCTAACGATTTGGGGTTTTTTCTTTCATTGATTTCTGGCTTTGATCTCCATTGATATAAAGGATGATTTCAAATCCAAGTCAATTGTTCTACACTTGTATTGCAAAGGGAACCGTTGTTCTCGCAGATTTCGTTTCCAAGGAAGAGCCAGGAATCGAAGCTGTCGCTTTAAGATGTATCGAGAACACGCCTCCTCATCATTCAATCTTCTCTCATACAGTTCATAAGAAGACGTACACATTCGCAATCGATGCTTCTTCGTTTGTATATTTTGCGATTTTCGATGAAGCTATGGAGAAACCAGACTGCTTCTGGCTATTGAATCGTTTGAGATCAGTCATGGAGGATCTGATCAGAGACGGAGGATCAGATGCGGATACGTTGATTAATCCGTCTCCGCATTGTCTCCAATCAAAGCTAGATCCAGTTTTGGCTGAGATCGTTGGTGTTGTTGAGGTGGATTTGGAGTTGGACATGGATTTGGTGGGATCGCCACGGAGCGTAGCTAGGGAGAGTCGAAATCTGAGCATTGATTCATCTAAAGGAAGAAGAGCAGCTTTGATGCCACTTTTGGGGAAGCCATTGAAGGCATTGAAGAAGAAGAAGAAGAGATTGCATACGGAAACAAATGGGGAAGTTTCCGGAGACGTTGATATGAACAAGGAAACATCAGAGAAGAAGCTTGATTTATGCTGGAATGGGAACAATGGAGTCTCACGCAAGGAACTAAGAAATGGATCGTTAAGCGATCATCAAAAGGCAAAGCAGATTTGGAAGAAACATGTTTGGGTTGTATTGTTGTTCGATTTCTGCATCTGTGCTCTTCTTTTCGGAATCTGGCTATGGATTTGTGAAGGGTTTCAATGCATCAATCGGTAAAAGTATCATCAATATCTCTCTCTCTGTACATCTCCAAATTCATATTCACGTCAGATATAAAATCACCTTTTTTTTAATTGTTGTTAAAAATCACAAAAATGTTGTTTCCAGGTATAGGTTGAATCCTGGTTTACATGTTAGTGATGTTCATTCATTCATTGTGTTATCATTCATTTAGCTGTTTATTCCATTAATTCCTACTGTGATTGAACGTGGGTCACACAATAATGGAGGACAAAAGAAAACTAGTTTCAGTTTCAGATCTAATCTATCATTTAGTTTAAATTAACAGAAATTAGTAGAAGAAGAGGTTTTTGTGTTGATGGTAATGAAGCTCTTCCTTCTAATACATCTTGTGCAAATTTGGCACAAGTGATTCATTGGTTGTGCCCTTGCAGTAGCATCTCTGTGCCAGGTTTCAACTTTCTTTGTTCGATCATCAAGAGAAAACTCATATTCTCCATTCTGATCAAAGATCATATGTTCACTGAAGAATTCGTTAGGATACCTTACCTTCAACTGCTTCTCATTTATTGCAGAGAGCATTTCCAACAGAACAATAGCCGACAATGAGGTCCAATCAGGCATTTCAATATCCCACAAATGCAAGCATTAAACTTTGTAAACAAGCTAACTAACAGGACTTGTTCTACCTTGAGAGGCAGGTGGGGCAGAAGCATCCAACTCGTCATCCGGAACAAGTTCCATTGCCTCACAGAACTCCTAGCCCCACATACATTTACAAGACTACATCAATCTCAACAACTTGAAAACACTTACCTTTAACTTTCCATGTGAAGCCTTGACAACTGAATCCGTTCATCCTGTTTGGTTGTTAGTAAGGCACCTGTAGGCACAAGTAAATACATCTCCTTCACGTAAACTCAAGAGGGTACAATCCGAATTTAAGATTAAGAAGTTAAATCCAGCTAAAGTTATTCATGTTGAGATAAGGTTGAAAGAAGATAAGGAAACTTGAGAGATAAGTTATATTTTTATTCTAAGATATGAATAAGATATGGTCCTATATATAAAAGATAATTAGGAAGTTGTAAACCTATATATAAAGGCCATCGATTCTAGAGAATAGAAATAAGAGAGAGTTTTGTGAGATTAGGGTTTTAAGAGAGAGATTAAGTTTTGAATTATTTTCTTAATCTAATAAAAGTCGTTATTATTCTCTTAACCTAAAGTGCATATCGATCAAGATTGATTCAATAATTGGTATCAGAGCAACAACTTTGAAATCACAAG
Source organism: Iberis pinnata (assembly GCA_900406425.1). Lineage (NCBI taxonomy): Eukaryota > Viridiplantae > Streptophyta > Magnoliopsida > Brassicales > Brassicaceae > Iberis > Iberis pinnata. The sequence goes on along the minus strand of OVBE01002187.1, from coordinate 19,668 downwards.
AAATCGATATTGAAGAAATCATGGTAGAGAGCGTCCCATCCCAAACCGCAAAGAGTAGCGGTCTTCAATACCCTATGCTTAACGACACAAATTACACATATTGGACTATGCGTATGAAGGCAGCACTCAAGGTTAACAAATTCTGGAAAGCTATAGATCCTGGATAGGTAGACGATGAAAAACATGACCTAGCAAGGGCTCTCCTTTTCCAGTCTATATCGGAAACACTTGTGATACAAGTTGGTGATCACAAGACATCAAAAAAAATTTGGGAAGCAATCCAATCATTGTACGTTGGCGCAGAAAGAGTCAAAGAAGCTTGACTCCAAACCCTGATTTCAGAGTTTGACTAATTACAAATGAAAAAGACAGAGAATATTGATCTCTTTGCAAGAAGACTATGAGAGATAGTTGCGAAGTCATCAGCTCTGGGGGAGAGCATAGAAGAAGCAAAAGTAGTAAATAAGTTTTTGAACATTTTACCTAAGAGAAAATTCATAACTATTATAGCTGCACTTGAGCAAGTGTTGGATCTTAAAAAAACGACGTTCGAAGACATCATAGGAAGACTTAAAGCCTACGAAGAAATGATCAACATTGATGAGATTAATCAAGAGGATCAATCTTAACTAATGCATGCAAGGTCAGAATCTTCTTCTATGCAAGAGAACTTCAGTCAAGGAAGAGGAAGAGGACGTGGTAGGTTCTCTGGGAGAGGAAGAGGTCGAGGAAGGTCTGAACAAAGAGACATGTCAAAGATAAGTTGCTACAGTTGTGACAAAGCTGGTTATTATGCCTCAACCTGTCCCAATAGATTACTGAAGTTGCAAGAAAGCGAAGGTGACGACCATATAATGCATGAAATTGTGTTCTTGAACGAAAACAATGTCTTACCAGAAAAATTTGAAACTCATGCAATAGAAGAGAACATATGGTATCTAGACAATGGTACAAGTAATCATATGACAGGTAATCTTATCTACTAAACCAAGTTAAACAAGAAGGTAACAGGGAAAGTGCGATTTGGTGATGACTCAAGAGTCAATATAAAAGAAAAGGGATCTATCTTATTCACGACCAAGGAGGGCGACAAGAAGATACTAACTAATGTTTACAATATCCTTGACCTAAAAAGTAACATAATAAGTCTTGGAAAAGCATCCGAGTCAGGCTGGGAAGTAACCATGAAAGAAGACTATCTCTTATTGCATGATCGAGATAACAAAAAACTAGATTTATAAAGTGACGATGGAGCTAAAGGACGCAGCATGTTTGCATGCAATGGAACTCGGTGATTCAAGCAAGTGGCATGCAAGACTCAGACACATTGGAACTAATAATATGAAGGAAATGATCGATAAAGGGGTAGTTTCCGGGTCACAAAATATCAACATAAAGAAAGAAATATGTTCTTCATGTCTACTCTGAAAACAAACAAGACAAGTCTTTCCCAAGGCTACTCAATATCGTGCCGCGAAAGCCTTAGAGCTTATTCATAATGACTTATGCGGTCCTATTACACCTCCAACGACAACAAATAACAAGTATGTTTTTGTACTAATTGATGATCATTTAAGATACATGTGGTCGATTCTTATGAAGGAGAAAAGCAAAACTTTTGAGAAAATTCTTAAAGGAGAAAAGCAAAACTTTTGAGAAATTTATGAAATTCAAGACAAAAATCGAAGAATAGACAGAGGACAAGATTAGATTTCTTCGCACGGATAAAGGAGGAGAATTTATGTCTTTCGAATTTAAGAACTTTTGTGATGAAAAAGGAATCAAGAGACACCTAACAGCTCCATACTCGCCACAACAAATCGGAGTAGTTATAAGAAGAAATAAAACATTGCTTGAGATGACTCGAAATATCTCAAAACATATGCATGTTCCTAACTATTTATGGGGAGAATGTGTATGACACTCGACTTACATCATAAACAGAATAGCGACAAGGACTTTAGTGGATCAAACGCCATATGAGTGCCTGAGAAAGAAGAAACCGAATATTGAACATCTCAGAGTATTTTGATGTATTGGATTTGCAAAGGTAGATGCTCAGCACCTCAGAAAAATCGACGATAGGTCAAGAAAACTTGTAAATCTTGGCGTGGAACCCGGCTCAAAAGCATATCACTTATACGATCCGATAAACAAGAAGATCATAATAAGTATGGATGTTTTCTTTGAGAAGAAATCTGGTTGGGAATGGAACAAACGAAGAGAAAGTGTTTCAAGCCAAGTTGGAACCCTCACCATCGAATGAAGAAACGAAGGGGGGAATCAAGGAAACAATGAAGAAAGTGAGAATGATGGTGTAGTTGAGACACAAGATTTCGAAGAAGAAGATCTAATAGAAGAGAATGCAATACCTTTAACGAATGAAGCTGAAACGAATGAAGAGGTTTATGAAGAAGAAGAAGTTGTCCCTGCGTTGAGAAGACCAACAAGACAAAGTAACAAGCCCGCCTATTTGTAGATTACATACTCATGGCCGATGTTGAGAGTGTCCCTTCATGAATCTCATGACTCGGACATTTTCATCATCGAGCTCACGACCCACATACTTCCTGAGTCCATTGAACTCGGCCTTATATTCTCGCACACTTTTATATCCTTGTGCAACTCTAGGAATTGACTTTCCAAATGATCGAAAGCTTCCTGTGGGAAGTACTTCTCTCTGAACTTCTCACAGAAACTCTCCCAAGTGTTGATGTGCCTTAAAAGCACTCAACTACCACGCATGTGCATCCCCATCCAGATAATGCACTGCTATGTCCCACTTATACTCTTCAGGACATCGAATTGACTCAAATTTCCTTTGCATTTGTGACCCCCACACATCCGCTTCAATCGGATAAGTGCCACCAAAGAAAAACTTAGTGCCTAAATGCTGCATATGGTCCATGACCTTCATATAGGTTAGACCATTCACCGGAGCTTCCTCCTCTATTTCCACTTTAGGTGGATCATTCCCAACAGAGGGACTACCTCAAGTCCTGACTAACCACCACCATTGCCTTAGTTTCCATTTCCACCAACTCTCATATTCTATTCCTGTTGGTTTTCAGGGTTTTCATCACCCGCACCTTGCCTTTTTCTTTGGTGTTCCTCCTCATCTGCAAACAGATTATTCGGAAGTTAATCTCAAGATTAACTTTTCAGACACACATTGACAATGTGAAGTCTTACCGCAGTCAAGGAAACTGGAAGGATGGATTTTGATTTCCCATAACCCATATACTCCAGAACTTATCCTAGAACCGTATATGCTCTGAACCACTTTGCAACGAACTAACCCTATTTTTCTTACTAGCCAAACGTGTTACAGTTTGGGAATCCAAACAAATCACCGTTCGTAAATCCAAATGATAGCAAGTTATGGAAGTTTAATCTATACTTAGGTGATTTTCACGCATTTATCATATTCTTTCAGAGTTTTTAAGTAAAAACATGCATTATATTGATAGATTCAACCAGTTTAATACATAAGGCCAGTTCGCTATACTAGCTATTACATTGTACTAAACTAGATTAATCTACTTAATATGCTCAAAATTCACCATCCTTCCTTCACTTGCCCTGATTCCGCGTGCTAGCTCATTCCTTAGCAACACATGCGACCAAAAAAGAGGCATAAGCAATTGCTACTCTGCTTAGTGAATGAGGTTTAATCCACACCACTTCTCACAAACAGACATGGTTCCCTTAAACCATCAATTCAGTTCAGTTCACTTCAGCTCAAGTTTTTCTTAACAATTTTATTAGTTTTAACAGTGTGGTTGGAATTTCCTGATCATCCAGACTGACCACTAGTCCAACTCAGTACGACATCATGTCTTAATATTTGGTTACGCACAGTTTACAATTCACATGACCGTTTATTTACTCTTACTGGCTCCCATGGCCGTTTCGGCACACTTTCAGGCACCTATGGCCATCAGTTCATTTTATCGGCTCACATGGCCATCAGTTCAATTTATCGACTCACATGGTCGTAAGCACGGCATCATTGCCCGTAAATCATGCATCCGGGTCTATATGACCATATGGATCATGATGTCATGCCACAGAGGCATCGGTAAGGTCTCATGACCATTAGTAAGGTCTTACGACCATCAGTACGGCACCATGGCCTTAGGACTATCACACAGACATCCTATTCTACTGGTTAAAACACACTCACCTTAGATAAACCGGTCGACTTGACTGATTCTCCTAGGTTCTACCAACAGATCGCCTCACGAACAGATTCCAACAAACTGATCGATCTCACGAACTGCTTCTCACAAACTTATGTGGACTGATTAGTGTGGTTCACGTACTGATCCCTCCAACACTCGAGCTTTCTCTCACTATGGCACTTTCTTTCTCTATGAAGTGATTAAGTCGCAGAAGAGTAGAAATGTGCGCAGGAGCTTGGTATTTATAGGAAACTTTGGTGGGGAACAACATCAACACGTTTCGGGACTTTCGTGCCACCACTAGCCCACACAAACAAACGCTTCAACACGTGTCCATGCAAACTACACGTGTTCGCAAGCGGGTTACAATTGTGACACGTTACTGCACACGCGTCGATTGTCGGCCCGGTCCCACCATTCGCGAGAACCAGCCAATACGAACATAACACGTGTCGACTATTGATAGACTCATATTTTAATCATAATTCTACACTGCAGAGAACAGATCTTTATAGTATAGATAGGGTCGATTTCTCATAGAGACCAGATTGTGCGACTCTCTGTCAAACGTTCGAATCTAGCTAAGACAATATTTAGAAAGCTTGTTTGATTTTAAATGATTGTAAATTTAAAAGACTGTAAATTAAAACGGTTGTAAGCAATTATAAGAAAGCGCTAGGCGTTAGGGAATTCCACAGGTTATCAAGTTTCAACTCAGGTTAACATGCAATGTTTTATCAATGAAAATAGTTCTCAACTCAAAAGAAAATAATAGAATGATCTCCTCCCGAAGTATTAGACCCTATAATCGAATTACCAAATACAAACTCCCGACGTATTTAAACAATTCAATCATGCAATGATTTCAGATTTGATATGTTCATAAGCATCAAAGACAATACTCCCGCAAGCAAAAACACTTACTCAACTAGACTAGGTCAGGTTTCTAAGCCAAATCCCTTTGTATTTATTAACTTGATATCATGAACTAGGTGATCAGGCTAATTCAAGAATTGATAATCGATCTAGACTAAGAACCTAATAATTCTAATTCATAATGTCAAATCCTAACTATCAAATCTGGTTTCCCTGGGATAAACCCTACAACCTAACAAAGTGAATAATCAGACATAACTAAGCAATCAGCAATCATCATTAAAAAACACATAAAAGAAATTGAATTGTATTAAAAAGTAAAAGACAGAGTTCATAAATCTTATCCAAATACAGGGTTGAAAATCTCATCTCTCTGAAAAAGCAGTGAATTCACAAAAGTAATTAATTCTAATGTGTTGTTCTCTCTAAAACTAAGCCTAAAGTTTTTTTAATGATCTCATAAAATAAGAAAAACATAATCTAATGAGGAAAATTATTGATAGGTCATGGGGACAAATGCGTCTTTTTGATAATTTTCAAGCTGGTTCGGGTGAGGGGATCGATCGCTCCAGGATAAGATCGATCGATATGTTCTCCGTAGATCTCCAGGAGCTTTGGATTGATCAATCCAAGCATGGATCAGTCGATCCCTCTTCATGTGATTGCTAAATCGATCTTTTTCACTTGGGTTCAATCCTTCCATCTTTACTTTGTCCATTTGCACCTAAAATCTTCTAAAAACCATCCTTTTTGCTCCAGAGTTTCTCAAACACCTAAAATCTTGAAAACATACGAAAAACACATCAAAAACACTCGAATGATGCCAAATAGCAAGTATAAATACCCACTATAAAACATCAAAACCGAGTGAATCAACTCCCCCAGACTTAGATCTTTTCTTGTCCTTAAGTGAAGCAAGACAAAATCTAGGGAAGAGGTTTGAAAACCACAGAGAAACTCTCAGAATATCAGCAACCTTATGTTCAGAAATCAAAAACTAAAAGACACTAATCCTAGACAACCTTTGCAAAATAAACTATTCACCACCACATAATTTAACCAACATACTTTCTACTTTAAATCCAAAATCAATCAAAGTATCAAGTCATATCAACCAGCTCATTAGATTCACTTAAATTCAAATAGGTGCATTCTTACCTGTGAGGTATCGATCAACGCTCTAGAATATCCGTCTTTCATCCCCATACTAATTCTAGCATCGAACCACTTCGAATACAGTCCTTTCCTTCTCCTTTTCTCACTTCTTTATATATTTTTATTGCTTCTCATTTTGTTTTAGCATACGATTGTTTTTGGATTGACTACGGATTTCTAGATCGCGCCTTCAATCCTTTTTCTGTAGCGTTTTTTATCTGAAGGGAAGGAGAAGGGGATCAAAATCTTATTGAAAGAACTGTTGATTTTACAGAGGGATGAAGACAAAAATACCTAGCTCAAAGTATTCCAACACCATATATAAGAGAATTTAAGGTCAATTTAAGACATATCCTATTAGAGCTAGCACCACTACAGAAAATAATGGTTTTGTTAGCACCCTAAAATCTCTATAATAAGTTACCATAGAGGTGTAGAAATCCCTCCAGCATCGCCCACGATAATACGTCTGGGTCCTTGCATAGCGCTTTTGATATATGTTATTGATATTTTACTAGTAATAGCAATTTGTATTTTGCAATTATAAATATTTATTATAGCATCATGAAAATGATATTATAACTTTTAACTATACATGTTTCATATTTTACTATGGCAATCTTTAATTACTATTGTAGTCTTCTATCAATAGCAATTTTATGAATATTTTATAGGAGTTTTTATATGCAACTTTTAATGGATAATTGCATTGGATAACAAATTTATAACCTATATTTAAGTAACTAACCTATACTACTAGGTTCACCTTCTCTCTCCCACTAAAATATACAATATATACGTATATACCCTTACACTGTATATCCACGTGACAATTTGTTTTGTCAACCTAAGCTATTGGTATACCGACTATTGTTTAGTAATTGGTAGTTAGTATATTTTGGGGTTTAGGGTTTATATTTTTGGGTTTTGGTTTTATACTTTGGGGGATTGGGGTTTATATTTTCGATTTAGGGTTTNGTTTATATTTTGGGGTTTTGGGTTTTTTTTTGGGGGGGGGGGGTTTGAAGTTTATATTTTGGATTTAGGGTTTATATTTTGGGATTTCGTGTTTATATTTTGGGGTTTTGGGTTTAGGGTTTATATTTTGGGTTTAGGGTTTATATTTTAGGTTTATATTTTGGGGTTTTGGGTTTATATTTTGGGGGTTTGGGGTTTATATTTTGGATTTAGGGTTATATTTTAGGATTTTGGGTTTATATATTGGGTTTTGGGTTTATATTTTTGGGTTTTTTGTTTATATTTTGGGGTTTTAGGTTTATATTTGGGTTTTGGGTTTATATTTGGGTTTTGAGTTTATATTTTGGGGTTTTGGGTTTATATTTTGGGGTTTTGGGTTTATATATGTCGGTTTTAAATAATTTTTATCATATTAAATGTAAAAAAGAATTGTGTTTTTTCAGATTACTTTTTGTGGTTTTATGTTTTGAAATTATATGATTTATTTTTAATAAACAAATGAAGGGGTGAAATTTTAATTTAATAAAAAAAATTAAAAAAGATGAGAGAGACATAGCTAGAAGGATAGAACCGAGATACTTGTTTCATATATGTTGTTGGATATCTAATATACAAACAATATGTTATATTCTTAATTTGTAAGCTATATTTGTATATACACTTAATTCACCCTTGTTTAATTTAGTTTTTGATAAATTTAATTTTATATTTGATTTTAAAATAATACAAAAACAAAAAATTGGCAAATAAAAATTTATTCAAATTAATATTTGAATAACAAACAAAATATTCAAAAAGCAAAGAAAAAAACTCAACTCTTAATTAATATTTCATCAACTGATACAACTAATATGCAACAATAATTTCATCACAATCATCCCTAATACAAAAAAATTCATCATCACACAATTACTCTTCATCATCAAATACATGTACGGGTAATGGGGCTCCGACAACGTCCTCCTCTGTCTTGATGACATGCTTGATTCATATGAAAATTCACAAGGGTTAATCCATCTTAACTTCGCAATAACGTTCCGAAGAGATCTTCGTGCTTCTAAGTCATCCGAATTTTTTTTTAAACTACTGAATAAACCTTCCAAGAAAGAAAAATATGCTCTCAGAGATTCATAATGTCAGATAATGATATCAAGCAAAAGATGAACACCCAAAACTATGTAAATATTTAATCTCTTGATACTAGAAATGAGAAATGGTGAAACAAATGCATCTGCAAAAGCAAGGCATAACCATGGTTCTTCTTTTAATCTCTATTTCAAAGCTTTATTGTTGTACGATGATATCATCTTCCTCTGCATATATCACATTAGCACCAAATAATTCAAGATTAAGAAAAAGTCACTCAAGTGTACCCACAGAGAAACTTGTATTATAACTTACTTGTTCTGTAAACTATGGACTTGATAGATTAACTGACAAGTTTCTCATCAGTAAAAGAACCAGATGGATGTATCCAAACAGAAAGAAGAATATATATACTTACTCAGAAGCTTCTCTATTATAATCAGGATCCAAGTTTGTAAACTGAGTTTCAGAGTCGTAGGCAGTGGATAAAACAAGCTTATTATCGTTTCCATATTTATTGGAAACGTCTGCTTTAACATCTGGACGTGACTTTTGTTAGGATCAAAGATACTATGAGGTTTAACAACTGTAAGATCCACAACAACTCATTTTCCCTTTTGGACGAAACCTAACATTTACCTACAGAAGTTAACGGACAAAGAATAAGCAAATATTTAAAGGAAACTTGATGCAATCCTGGATCCTAACTCTGATGAAAGGCTCGAAAACAAGTAACTTGGCTCGGCAATATTGGGTTTGGACTTTAGTTAGGTTATCGGGTAGCCTAGGCAGTTCTCAGACAGGTTGTTGGCTTGAAGGAATGAAGCGGCTGGACCTTGTGGAACGGATAGCGGACAAGAGCAGCTCAAGGGTTGAGGGCCTCGGATGCGGCTCAGGATGCGAAGGAGACAACCGGACAGGGCCTGGTCTCTGATCGCGGCTCGGACAAATGCTCGGTAGGCTGCGGTTTATGCGATATGGCCGAAGCTTGTTCGAAACTTGATGGAATTAAATTACAAGGAAAGTGTCAGTTTTTTTTTGTGGTGATTATGAATAAAATAAAGATGAATTACTTGATTGACTTATGGAATAGTCAATCAAGAACGCAGGTTCTTTGAATCCTTTACAGATATAAAGGAACCGGTATTCTCAATCCAATGAGCAAGAGTTTCGATAGATGCTTCTAAAGACAATCTGATGTTTGACGTAAAAACTTGCTAAAGAAGAAGAACATGTCGAAACTTGTTCTTAAAGGCACAAGCGCCAGGGCTTTCGAACATAACCCAAAACAATGAAGCGTGCAAGCCTCTTAAAGAAAAACTACTAGAGTTCTAAGAAAAACAACAAGACTTGTAACTTAATAGAAAAGCTTCTAGAAGTGTCTTGAAAAGGGAAAGCTACTAGAAGGATTTTTATTCTCTTGCGCCAAGTATGTAAAATACTTATGCCAGATATCCTTTCAAAAAGCTTTAACGAAAGTGGATAACTTTCCTCGTTAAAACCTTAGTGATTGGCCAAAAACCTAAGGTGGGAAAAAAGTCAACCATCTCTACTAAGGACAAAATAGTGCAGGAATTACCCACTTACCTGACCGGTCAGATATCAGGTTCTTGTGGGTTGATAATCCTGAACAACTGGTATGTTTCACAGGCTTGATCTTCTTGGTCCGAATGAAGCATCACATGGGCTTGTTGCGCCAACTCTCTTGCTTTAGATCTCATGATCCTTTCTTCGGGTTCAAGATGCTCTGGTTCAAGCTCTGGTTCAGGTTCAAGCTTTTCTATGATCACATCATCTTCCCCTTCTTGAAAACGATTTGACCTAAAATCGGAAGCTGCAATATAAGGAATCAAATCAGAAACATTGAATGAACTAGATGTTTGATACTTCCCTTTTAAGTCGAGTCTGTAGGCATTGTCGTTGATCTTCTGAAGAACTTCGAAGGGACCATCTATTCGCGGGTTCAGCTTGGACTTTCTCTCTTCTAGAAACATGTCCTTGCGCAAATGAAGCCACACTAAATCGCCGACTTCAAATAGCATCTTCTTTCGCCCTTTGTTGGCATACTTCTGATATTTGCTGCGTTTTCTTCTCAATATTGAGTCGATCTTGCTCATGTAACTTCCGAATCTTTTCTGCTTTATTTTTGCCGTCAATACTGCATCGTTCTTTCTCAGGCAAAGTAATCAAGTCTAGAGGGGAACTGAGGGTAAAACCATAAACAATTCAAAAGGAGAAAAGAGAGTTGGAGAATGTTTAGCGTGATTGTAAGCAAACTCCATGTGGGGGAGACAGTCTTCCTAAACCTTCAAATTGCTTTTGATCATGGCTCTTAAGAGCGTTGATAATGATCTGTTGACAAATTCTATTTGTCTATCGGTTTGTGGATGACATGTTGTAGAAAAGGCAAGCTTTGTTCCTAGTTTCGCCCAAAGAGTGCGCCAGAAGTGGCTCAGAAACTTGGTGTCGCAATCTAAAACTATTGTTTGAGGCATTCCATGCAGCCTTACCACTTCTCTGAAGAATAGATTAGCGACACTCACATCATCATCATTTTTGTGAATGGCTATGAAATATCCCATCTTGCTGAACATGTCAACAACAACAAATACCGAATCTCGACCATTTCTGGTTCGAGGCAATCCAATGACAAAATCCATAGAAATATCAGTCCATGGTTGAGAAAAAAATAGGGAGAGGAGTATATAACCCGGTAGGTTGTGACTTTCTTTTGGCGAGCTTGCATATAGCACATCTTTCGCAAACCCTCTCAACATTTTTCTTCATATTCGGCTAATAGAACTTAGATTGTAGTCCGAGGAGTGTCTTGGTGTCACCGAAGTGACCAGAAAGTCCTCTAGCGTAAGCTTCTCTCACTAGTAACTCTCGGAGTGAGCCTTGAGGAATGCACAATCGATTGCAATAAAAGAGATAACATGATTGCCTATAAAACTTCTCAAAAGCAAATTTAGAGCATTTGGCATATGCATCTTTAAAATATGTATCAGTTTCATAAAGCTCCTGAATATGATCAAAGCCTAATATCCTAGACGACAAAGTAGATAGTAGAGAGTACCTCCGAGACATTGCATATGCGACTACATTGTCCTTACCTTTCTTGTACTGTATGACGTAAGGGAATGTCTCAATGAATTCGATCCAGCGACCATGTCTTTTGTTCAACTTCTCCTGGCCTTTGAGATGCTTCAGCGATTCATGGTCTGTGTGGATCATGAATTCTTCTGGCCAGAGATAATGGTGCCACACTTGTAGAGCTCTAACGAGAGCATAGAGCTCTTTGTCGTAGGTTGGGTAGTTCAATGTTGAACCTCCTAGCTTCTCACTGAAAAACGCCACAGGCTTCTTATCCTGAGTTAGAACAGCACCTATTCCTACACCAGAAGCATCACATTCAATCTCAAAAGTTTTCATAAAATCATGTAATGTTAAAACAGGTGAATTGATCAGCTTCTCTTTTAAAGCCTGAAAGGCTAGTTCTTGTTGTTCCTCCCATTTAAATCCAACGTCTTTCTTGATGATCTCTGTGAGAGGTGTTGCGATATTACTGAAGTTTTGCACGAATCTTCTGAAGAACCTAGCTAATCCGTGAAAGCTTCTGACTTCGCTGACATTAGTAGGACTAGGCCAATCTCGGATTGCCTTGATCTTTTGGTCATCTACTTTAACTCCTTCTGCACTAACAACAAAGCCTAAAAAGACTACTTCATTAGTACATAATGAGCACTTGGCTCGATTCGTAAACAAACTTTCAGATCTTAAAACATCTAAAACAAATTTAATATGAGTTAAATGTTCTTGCAAACCCTTGCTATAGATGAGGATATCATCGAAATATACCACCACATATACTCCGATGAATGTCATAAGGACATGATTCATGAGGCGCATGAATGTGCTTGGAGCGTTTGTGAGACCGAATGGCATCACCAGCCATTTGTATAGGCCTTGTTTAGTCTTGAACACCATTTTCCATTCATCGCCTTCTTTCATTCTGATCTGGTGATAACCACTCTTCTAGAACAATTTTGGTGAAGATTGTAGATCCACTCAGCTCGTCTAACATATCATCCAATCTTGGGATTGGATGTCGGTACTTCACCGTGATGTTATTGATGGCACGACAATCCACGCACATTCGACAAGTTCCGTCTTTCTTTGGTACAAGCAGAACCGGGACAACACATATGCTTAGAGACTCTCGGATTTGACCTTTGCTAAGGAGGTCTTCTACTTTCTTCAGAAGCTCTTTGGTCTCGGTTGGATTGGTGCGATATGCTGGTCGGTTTGGTAGGGCGGAACCGGGAACTAGATCGATCTGATGCTCTATCCCACGTATTGGAGGAAGACCTTGTGGAATCTGTTCTGGAAAGACATCACTATATTCCTGCAATAACTCATTCATTCCACTAGGTAACTCCTGTGATTGGTTAGTGATTTCAACAGCATCTTTACAGATGAATAAAAACATGTAAGTTCAAAATCATAGAGTTTAGAAAACTCATTGTGGTTTATGTAGAGGCTGGTTGAAATCTTCTCCTTTTCCTTTTTCTTAACTTGCATTTGATCTTGATAAATTTCGGTAGGAGTGAGTGGAACCATCGTGATTCTTCTACCCTTGAATTTGAAGCTGTGCTTGTTAGTGAACCCGTCATGTATGATTTTCCGATCAGATTGCCATGGTCTTCCTAGCAAAAAAATGGCTTGATCCCATAGGCAGCACATCACATAGCACTTTATCTTCATATTTGCCTATCGAGAAATTGATTAGGACTTGGTGAGTGACGGTCAGAGCTCCTCCATCATTAAGCCATTGTAGCTTGTATTGATGTGGATGAGGAATAGTCTTCAGGTTGAGCTTCTGAACCATGACTTCACTTGCTGCATTTGTACAACTTCCACCATCAATGATAAGCGAACAGACTTTGGATTGTATGAAGCATCGAGGTCGGATAGTACTACCATAGCTATGGTCCATAACTTCTTCTTCTTCACCTTCATAGTTCTCATGGTCTGTTCCAATGAAGGTTCAGTTTGGTTCTCGGGTTTGACGATCTTTGTCTCTAAAAGAAGGCTCTCGGCCTCCAAGCATTCTTGGACCGGAATTGGTTCTGAAAGTAGGACCTCCTTTAGGTCGTTTAGATGTGTCTCCAATATGTGCTTTTCTTTTAGCAATCCGATTAGCTTCCGAGGGTGTAGGAGTTGAAGAAGAGTGACCATCAGTTCGACTTCTTGTCTTTTTCTCTAGCTTCATTGTGTCTACTTTTTCGTTGAGTAGCTCGATCTGTTGTAATAGGACTGCATTGTTGTCTTTGATTTGTTGACTCATCAACCTGTTCAGAGACTCCATAGCTTCTGCTGAAAGTTCCAAGGTACATGAAATACTAAGAAACTTGGCACAAGTAATAGGTTCTTTACAAACTCAATCAACAAACATACAACAATGGGTTTAATAATTCTGATTAATCTAGATTATCTATATGCAAACAACTAAATTTAAACAATTTTAATGCCCTAATTCACTTCAAGATTCAGATTCTTTAATTGTTCAAGATGCAACCTAGGGTTCTTAAGAAACAAAAATTAAAAATTTTGAAAATAATAAGAAGGAAATTAGGGTTTAGGAATTTGCTCAGCCTTTGGTACATATTTGGCTCTGATACCACCTGATGCGATTTTGGATCCTAACTCTGATGAAAGGCTCGAAAAAAAGTAACTTGGCTCGGCAATATTGGGTTCGGACTTTAGTTAGGCTATCGGGTAGCCTAGGCAGTTCTTGGATAGGTTGTTGGCTTGAAGGAATGGAGCGGCTGGACCTTGTGGAACGGACATCGGACAGGAGCAACTCGAGGGTTGAGGGCCTCGGATGCAGCTCGGGATGCGAAGGAGACAGCCGGACAGGACCTAGTCTCTAATTGCGGCTCGAACGAATGCTCGGTAGGCTGCGGTTTATGCGATATGGACGAAGCTTGTTTGAAACTTGATGGAATTAAATTATAAGGAAAGTGTCGATTGTTTTGTGGTGAATATGAATGAAATAAAGATGAATTACTTGATTGACTTATGGAATAGTCAATCAAGAATGCAGGTTCTTTGAATCCTTTATGGATATAAAGGAATCGGGATTCTCAATCCAATGAGCAAGAGTTTCGATAGATGGTTCTGAAGACAATCTGATTTTCGACATAAAAACTTGCTAAAGAAGAAGAACATGACAAAACTTGTTCTTAAAGGCACAAGTGCCTAGGGCTTTTTAACATAACCCAAAACAACGAAGCATGCAAGCCTCTTAAAGAAAAACTACTAGAGTTCTAAGAAAAACAACAAGACTTGTAAATTAAAAGAAAAGCTTCTAGAAGTGTCTTGAAAAGGGAAAGCTTCTAGAAAGATTTTTATTCTCTTGCCCCAAGTATGTAAAATATTTATGCCAGATATCATTTCAGAAAGTTCTAACGAAAGTGGATAACTTGCCTCGTTAAAACCTTAGTGATTGGCCAAAAACCCAAGGCGGGAAAAAAGTCGACCATTTCTACTAAGGACAAAGGAGTGGAAGAATTACCCACTTAGCTGACCGGTCAGCTATCTGGTTCTTGTGGGTTGATAATCCTGAACAACTAGTATGTTTCGCAGGCTTGATCTTCTTATTCCGAATGAAGCATCACGTGGGCTTGCTGCGCCAACTCTCTTGCTTTAGATCTTGTGACTTCAGGTTCAAGATGCTCTGGTTCAAGCTCTGGTTCAGGTTCAAGCTCGTCTATGATTACATCAAAAGATTCAAAACTCCTAGCAAATCATGAAAAATAATTTTCACCATTAAGATAGCATGACTATGAGAAGACTATGTGTGCAATGTGGTGTTAGCATCAAACCGGTGAGCTTTCTCAAGTTGCAGTAGTTTCATATAAATGGTGTAGAAACGAGAAATTTTGATAAAAATAGTTCACAAGCTTAAAAGAAGAACCCTAGCTAAAACTAAGTCTGGTTTCAAAGAAGAACCAAACTCATATAATCTCATGTAAACATAACTGAGAGATGCTAAGTAAAACTAATTAGAGAGAAAGAGAACATTTCTAAAATTCTTCCTTTAAACAGTTTCAGTGATTGTGATTACTAACACAAGCTTTCAAGTTCATGAATTAAGAGATAATAGCTATTGAAGAGGACCTTTAAGAACGATATTAGCAGTTTGAAAACAAGAACACTTGAAGTATTTGGATCCTTTTTGATATGAAAGTAAACACCTGCAATATCCACATACCATTTGCGCCATTTCTGCAACTTCCAAAGAAGAAAACATTAACACAAAAGCAATTAACAATCCAGAGACATTATAACATTAGGCGAGAACTGGTTTTAGGAACAGTGGATTTGTTAGTACGATAACAAAGGATCTAGAGGAAGTATTGATTACCTTGGAATAAGATCTCCGCGAATGATAACAGAGCAACCTTCACACTTTACCAATATGTGAAGCTTCTCCAAATCACCATAAGCTGCAGCAGTATGCACATTATTCTTCGAGAAGAGACGCCAATGAAGCGCACGCATAGTGAATCAACTAACTAGCTTTTTTGTGAGGAGAGGAGGGTTTACCGAGAAAGAGAAAAAAAAGAGAATGACTCAATAACTATCCATTGGATTAAAAAGATAAATGGCTAATAATAACTCAAAGAGTAATTTTTATAGATTGACCAATAAAAAGATTTAGTGTTTAAATGTGTTTTCTAAAAAATTAGATATTTTTGAGTTAAAGTTAAGTTATAAAATATAGTTATATATTTTAATGTATTTGAAACTGTATATATATTTTATTTTATAAAATCATAACCCTTAAATTTTTATATTTTATGATTTTAGGATCTATAATTTATTGTTTTTAGTGTTTAGGTTTTTGTAGAGTCTAACATATATATTTATATATATTAAGACTTAGTTTGAAGTACAAGCATCAATCAAAAATTTTTATATGATTTTGCGAAAATGCAATAAATTATTATTATTATTATTATTATTATTATTATTATTATTATTATTATTATTATTATTATTATTATATATGAGATAAAAATATTTCTAGGCTGTAATCTATCACATATGGCGCGAACGCAATAATCTTTGCCATGGAAGTAGGCCGCAAGCTCACTCGCCCATCAGATTCACTATAAGCGAACACTTCAAGACCGCATTACCAGTCTCTAACTCATTCCACACTCCCCACTCTCTCACTTAGGACACTGATGGGATTCACTTCATCCATAACCTTCACGGGCCTCTCGTTTTGGCTTTGGTTATTATTGCTTCGTCTTGCCTTCAGGTGGTGCTCATGGGGCTGCACTCTTTATCCCAATACTAGTTTTGTCCCACAGTGTTTTCTAGGATTGGGTTTTAACGAAACACACATGAACACACTAAGGTCTCTCCTCTTTCTCGGTCTTTACTAACTTTTCTCTTGCATTTTTTTGGCTCGAAAAACTTCC
This sequence comes from Iberis pinnata, assembly GCA_900406425.1. Classification (NCBI taxonomy): domain Eukaryota; kingdom Viridiplantae; phylum Streptophyta; class Magnoliopsida; order Brassicales; family Brassicaceae; genus Iberis; species Iberis pinnata. Next base: position 2,894 of record OVBE01002187.1, on the reverse strand, counting down.
CTTTGTATATAACTCATCTATTCTTTTATCAGTAAATTTAACATTTCATAAAAAAAAAACAGTTTTAGGGTCTAAGACTTGAAAGCTTGGGGTTTAGGGTTTTGAGTTAAAAAATTATAAAAATAGTGTAATTAGAAACGTAATCCATAAATTATTATATTTTAAGCTTTAGAATTTCAAAACATTTGAGAATTAACATGTTGCTAAACATTTAGAGTTTTAGAGTTTACGGTTTTGAACCAAATAATTATAAAAAACTAATAAAAAATAGTGTGATTAGAAACGAACCCATAAATTATTATATGTTAACATTTAGAGTTTTAGAGTTTATGGTTTTGAATCAAATAATTATAAAAAACTAACAAAAAATAGTCTGATTAGAAACGAACCCATGTTAAGCTTTAGGATTTCAAAATATATGTTAATCAAGATGTTGATAAACATTTATAGAGTTTATGATATAAGATTTTGAATAAAAAATTATAAAAAGCTAATAAAAATAATGTGATTAGAAACGTAGCCTGTAAATTATTATATTTTAAATTTCGAAATATATGGTAATCAACATGTCAAAACATTTAGAGTTTTAGAGTTTATGACTTAGGATTTTGAACTAAAAATAATAAAGAACCGATAAAAAATAGTGTGATTAGAAACATAGCTTATAAATCATTATATTTTAAGCTTTAGAGAATCAACATGTTGCTATATATTTGGAGTTTTAGAGTTCAGGGTTCTCGATTTTGAATAAAAAAATTATAATGAACTAATAAAAGTAATGTGAACTGAAACGTAACCCATAAAGGATTTTAAGACATTTGAGAATCAACATTTTGCCAAACATTTAGAGTTTAGATTTTAGGTTCTAGGATTGAGAAACGGTATTATAAGTATTTGAAGTTTGTCTAAATGTTGTATTATGAGCCATCCATTAATTTGTCTAAGTATGTCCGGAAAGTTACATCAAGATTTTGATGTCTTTTTTCTAAACAGACATAGTTACAATTCCACGATAATTGCTAACATTAATCTACTTCAATGGCACTGTATCGAGTCTTCTTTTTCCCTCTATAGTAAAACTTGTTATCTAATGATTTTTATTCACCTTGTGTAATCCTCTTGTACTCCAGACTTTCTCCGCGTAGGTCCCCTTTGTTCCCATTCTTGGTCAATGCAATTTAGAGGTCGTCTTCTAGACCAATTTCTTCCAGGAATTAATCAGTGAGTTAATCAAACTCTTCCATCTAGAAGACATCTCCTCCGGCAGCTGGTTTTGGCATGACTTCTTGAATGTCAAAAGTCATATTCAACTCCTTGCCCATATTGACCTGGATCTTTCCTTTCTGAACGTCTATGACTGCTCCAGCAGTGGCCAAAAATGGTCTGCCTAAAATCAGAGGGTCTCTGGGTTCTTCACTCATGTCTAGGACCACAAAGTCAGTTGGCATTTCAGCTGCTCCGACCCTTACGGGTAGATCTTCAAGGATTCCGTGTGGGATTTTGACCGATCGGTCTGCAAGTACCAAAGATATGTTGCATGGCTTGAAATTTCTGAAACCCACCCTTCTTGCAACTGACAGGGGCATGAGGCTTATTGAAGCTCCTAGGTCACACAAGCGTTTGTCGAAAGACAAATGTTCAAGTGAGCAAGGTAAAGTGAATGATCTTGGGTCTGCTAACTTCTTTGGGGTAGAGGTCCTTGTAATGATCGCACTGCATTCCTCACTCAGAATTACCATTCCCTGAATCTCCTTTCCTCTCTTTGTAATAGCTTCCTTTAAGAACTTTTTGTATGGAGGCATCAAAGTGATTGCGTCGAGAAGAGGTACCTTGATCTCGGTATCCTTCATGTATTTCTCAAAAACGCTTTTGTACTTTGCCATGATTTCTTTCTCGAATCTAGAGGGGAAAGGTAACTGTGGAACATATGGTGGTGGAATGAAGGGTGTGGATTTTGTTGCATGTGGTTGTTCATCAAGAGGTGGTTCTGTGATCACTTCTGGTGGATGTTGCAATGGCTTCTGTGTATCAGTTATTACAGGTTCTTCTTCTTTAATTTCTTTCAAACATGACCCCCCCCAACGTGGACATCACTGACCTCAGTGATAATAGTGTTCGTTCGTGGAGGTAACACATTCCCACTACGGAGAGTAATGGCGCTCACATGAGCAACATCGTGGGGTTGGGATGTGTAGTCGCAACATAGAGTACCAGACGAAGTAGTAGAGTGGGATGCGGACATGCTTTCCAACAAAGAGATACGGGAAGCTAGGGCGTCAAGTTTGGTATAGACGTCACTGAATGAAGAGTCCAACTGAGTATGAAGGTCACAAAACTTTTAAGATGTATCTTGCATAGCAAACTCTTGACCCTTGAGAAGTTGTTGAAGAAGGGGCTCAATGTGTGAAGAGGAAAGAGGAGGGGGTGAAAGATCAGATCGATCTCGTGGTGGAGTGGGGGCAAAGAAACCGCGGTTGTAAGCATAGGCGAGGAAGGGTTGAATGTCCTTCCGAGGTGGGGGGTATTTGAAGTACCTGTCGTTGGAACCCCCGTGGTCTGTACATAGCACATCACGTCACGATGTTGAGCGTCGGCACCGTGAATCTGGAGGTTGTCATCATCAGAGAGGAAGTGAAATTGATGTTGGTTACCCCAGAGCAACATGTCCAATTTCTCATTCAGCGCTTGTATCACCNAGTCAGAAGGACCCCTAGGTGTTCGGTCGTAGTCATCACTGTATATCCCATCAGACTGGGCAAGGTTCTCAACCAACTCCCATCCATCATCAACACCTTTGTTGAGGAATCTTCCGTTGCTTGCAGTATCCAGAAACATCATAATTTTGGGTAAGGCACCTCTGTAGAGTGTGCTGAGCAAGGAAGCCTTGCTGAAAC
>OVBE01002186.1:0-31881 GCA_900406425.1 Iberis pinnata | reverse complement strand
CAAGTGAAGGTGGAGCGATCAACAATGAGAGAGAGGCTTTGTTTCAATGAGAGAGAGGTTTTTAGGCGTATCAAAAACAATTTTTTTATTCAAATTACCTTTAGATATAAAATATTCAAAATTACTAAAAAAGATCATATAAAATATAAAAGTTCTAATTATAAAATAAAAATGTCCAAGTTCAAAAACATGAAACCTACGAAACTTAAAGTTATGAAAATTTAAAACCACAAAATGGACCAAATTAATTCAAATATATCATATAAACATTCGGGATTTTGGATACCCATTTGTATCTCGGTTCGAGTCTAATTCGATTCGTATATCTATATTAAAAAATATTAAACCGTTCAGGTTATTTAAAAATATGACTCGATTTCGGTTTTGGTTCGAGTTTTTGGGTAAAATATTCAACCCTATTAGAAACTTTGGGTAAAAAAAACTATCAACTTTCAAAACATTTTTTAAAAAAAACAAATCATGAACACTGGTGACATCATATCCCATTTCTGTTTTTTTTTTGCATGGCGCGATCTCCTTAACACGCCATGTGAACTATTACATGGCATATCAAAACAGAGTGACGAGCATGATCGGGAAGGTGGTAGCACACTTGCTGTTTTCTAAAGCTACCCACATTTTCAGTGCGCAACATCTTAAATACACCTGATCAGTTTTCTGAATGTGAATGTGAAAACTTATAAGAAACAGACAAATCATTTACGTTATATGTAGGATAAGGGCCCGACGCCTCAGGCCCAATAGGACCAAGCCCGTAACCAAGGCCCATCGACGCGCAGCCCATCTCGCTGAGTCGACGAAGCGCGTGAAACTGCCGCAGGAACAGTAGGCCTAAACCCCATCTAGCTCGGCCAATAGTGACATATGAGCTGACTCGCCGAATAAATAGAACGCCTAGTTAACTATCCGCAATGATGACGAAACAAATATAAATAAGGAGTGAACCCGAAGTGAAAAGGGTTGGAAAATATAGAGAGAGAAAGCTTTAGAGAGAAGTCGGACTCATTATTGACAACCTGAGCTTCTATGTAAACGTATCGACGATCTGAGTTCTTATGTAAACCATTTTAAGCGTGTTGGACTTGTCGACGCGCCTCCCACTGTCTTATTTGTAATTCTCTTTATCAAATACGAACCTAAATCTTCAGATCGACAATCCTAGATTCAACAATTGGCGACTCCGTTGGGGACTATTTGATAAAGAAAATTAACACTCAACGATGCACCGGGAATATGGCTACCACAAGCAACGCATATGACCACGTCCATGTTGAAGACATTACGCACCTAGACGGTCAAGACGTCGAAACTGCCGATCCTAAGACGCCAAACAGACCGCTGAATAGAATCTCGGGACTACCCACACAGGAAGAGAAGAACTGAACGCTAATGCGTCGACTAGAGGAGCAAGAAAAAAAATCTCGCAAGCTAAGAAGCAAACTCAAAGCGGTAATGACAGCGAGCCTAAGACGAGTCGAGCTAAAAGTCTTGAACAGAAATCTATTTGGATCGAAGGACGCATCAACACCACTCACCAAAACCCAACAAGATCGCGGCTCGGGTGGACGCAAAGAGCCTATGACGCACCACAACCTCTCGAGTCTGAACGACGAGATAAAGGCACTGAAGCCCCAGTTGTGAGAGATGAGCTCGCTGGTCCATAAAGCGACCAACTCAACGCCGGAAATCGAGCGAGTCGTCGAAGAAACTCAGCGCACTCCATTCACCAAGAGGATAACGGAGACCAAAATCAAACACACCGCAAAGATTAAATTCCTAACATTCGAAGGAAATGCCGACCCAACTCATTACATGACAGCCTTCACCATCGCAATGGGACGCACCCAATTCTCCAACGAGGAGCGGGACGCTGGACTCTACCAGCTGTTCGTGGAAAACTTGGGCGGTGCTGCGCTCTCCTGGTTCTCCCACCTCGAATCTAGATATATCAACAATTTCCAGCAGCTGTCGACGGTCTTCGTCAAACACTACTCCATGTTCATGGAGAAGAAGACATCAACTGTCGATCTATGGTCGTTAAGTCATGGCTCGTGCGAATCCCTCAAGACGTTCGTAGAACGGTACAAAGAAGTGGTTTCAAAAGTTGCAATCTCCGACGAAGCTGTTATCGCCGCATTGAGAAACGCCTTATGGTACGAATCGAGATTCCGCGAAGAGCTGTTGCTGAATCAGCCCCAGACGCTAGAAGACGCTCTGCACAGGGCCAATCGCTTTATCGAGATGGAGGAAGAAAAGGCCGCAATGACCCGAAAGCACACCCAAGCATACCATGGAAAAGAGAAAGATGAACAAGTCGAACCCTGCCAGTTTTACGAGAGTCACGCAAAGCAAGACAAAGGAAAATGAAACATGAACTACCTCGTCGAAGAGCACAGACCACTGACGTATCAGAGGCAGGATGACGACAGAAACGCCTACTGCAAATTCCACAATCGGCAGGGGCATAGCACGGTCGATTGTCGGCATTTGAAGGATACCCTGCTTAAGAAATACTAAGAGAACCGAGGGCGCGACTGACAGAGGCGACCAAACCAGTACCCACCGCGCAATCATAGGGAACACTCGCAAAATTTCCCTCTGAACCAAGATCGCAAAGAGAGAGGAAGCCCGCAGAGACAGCCGGTCGACAAAGACATGTCCCCGCCGCACCAACATAACAACAACGAGAAAGATGAAGACACTCCTCCGCCACGATGATGAATTAACGTCATCCTAGGCGGACTCAAATGACGCGGGGACAACACACGATCCACCACAAGGACGGACCACTTGGTCTTGAACACAAGAGGCACAGCGATCAGCAAGCAAATGAGACACGAACCAATCTGGTTCACTGTCGACGATCTGATCGGGGTCGACGGCATACAAAAGGATTTTATACTCATCAAACTCATCATCGGAGATTGCGAGGTGACAAGAATCCTCGTCGACACTGGCAGCTCCGTTGACATAATCTTCAAGAGCACCCTCCAGAAAATCGAGATCCGCGAAGAAACAATTAAGGGGACCACACAATCGCTCACCGATTTTAGCGGCGACTCAGTTGAGACCGTCGGTACAGTCAAACTCCCAGTAAGAGCCGGAGGAAACATCACCACGACCAAATTTCAGGTAGTCGACGAGCACCCAATCTTCAATGCTATCTTGGAACCCCGTGGCTCGCAAAAACCAAAACGGCGATCTCAATCTTCCACCAATACGTCAAAATCCCAACAGCGAGAGGAACGGTCACGCTCAGAAGCAACCAAAGAGCGGCGAGAATGTGCTTCATCGCTGAGCATAAGGCTCGTAAAAGCGCTGAACTATAGTAACTACAGATGGGGTGCACCGAGAGACCCGACGTCCCTAAAGAAAGAGAAGATCTGCACTGCAAAACTATTGATTAAGCCAACATAGACGCACAAAGCCTTGATCGGTGCGTAGGCATCAGACACGAACTCGACGAGGCAATAAGAGCCAAGCTGATCTTTTTCCTCAAAGAAAACTCTAACTCCTTCGCCAGGTCACTCGAATCTATGATGGGAATCGACCCCAGTATAACGTGCCATGATCTGAACGTCGATCCAACATTCAAGCCAATTAGACAGAAGCGCCGCAAACTGGGTCCAGAACGAGCGCAGACGGTGAACGACAAGGTAGAAAAGCTACTGTGCGTCGGGTCCATCAGAGAAGTCAAATACCCGGAGTGGCCGACGAGCCCCATCATGGTAAAGAAGTAGAACGGCAAGTGTCGGGTCTGCGTCGACTTTACGGATCTGAACAAANGTGCCATGATCTGAACGTCGATCCAACATTCAAGCCAATTAGACAGAAGCGCCGCAAACTGGGTCCAGAACGAGCGCAGACGGTGAACGACAAGGTAGAAAAGCTACTGTGCGTCGGGTCCATCAGAGAAGTCAAATACCCGGAGTGGCCGACGAGCCCCATCATGGTAAAGAAGTAGAACGGCAAGTGTCGGGTCTGCGTCGACTTTACGGATCTGAACAAAGCTTGCCCAAAAGACAGCTACCCGCTACCGCACATAGACCGCATCGTCGAGGCAACCGCCAGAAACAAGCTACTATCATTTATAGACGCCTTTTCGGGCTACAACCAAATAACAATACATCCCGACGATAGGGAGAAAACAGCCTTCATTACCGATAAAGGGACGTACTGCTACCGAGTCATGCCATTCAGGCTAAAAAACGCAGGCGCAACATATCAAATATTGGTCAACCGAATGTTCGCCGATTTGCTAAGAGCGTCGATAGAGGTGTACATCGATGATATGCTCGTCAAATCCTTGTCCAAGACGGACCACATCGAGCATATGCGCTCTTATTTCGCCATCCTTAACCAATACGAGATGAAGTTAAACCTCACCAAGTGCACGTTCGGCGTAACCTCTGGCGAGGTCCTCGGCTACATCGTCACCCAAAGAGGGATATAAGCGAAACAAAAACATATCAAATCTCTCATCAACCTCCCCTCGCCGAAGAGCACGCGCGAAGTCTAGCGTCTGACCGGCCGCATCGTTGCACTTAACATGTTTATCTCACGATCGTCTGACAGATGCTTTCCCTTCTACCAGTTGCTGCGCGGTAACAAGAGGTTCAACTGGGACAAAAATGCGAGCAAGCATTCAAGGAGTTGAAGGAATATCTATCCACACCGTCCATTTTAGCGAAACTCGAAGACGGAGAAACCTNGAAACCCTTTACTTCTACATATCGGTGTCCACGACAGAAGTTAGCGGCGTGCTCGTCAAAGAGGATCGTGGCAACCAGCATCCAATATTCTACACGAGCAAAACCCAAGACGGTGCGGAGATTCGGTACCCAACCTTAGAGAATTTGGCCAACGCTGTTGTTATGGCCGCTAGGAAACTGCGACTCTACTTTCAGTCGCACTCTATCGCGGTCCTGACGGCCCAGCCATTATGCGCCATTTTGCACATCCCAAGCCAGTCGGGAAGGATGGCTAAGTGGGCCATCGAACTCAGCGAATACGACATCGACTTCAGAGGGCGAACCAGCGTGAAATCTCAAGTATTGGCAGATTTCATCACCGAGCTTCCACCGGAGTTAATCGAAGGCGTCGAAGCACCCCAAATATGAACATTACACGTCGACGAATCCTCCTGTTCAGGAGGATCAGGGGTCAGAATACGTCTAAAATCCCTAGAAAGGGGAAATCCTAGAGCAATCTTTCCGTCTCGGATTCAACGCGTTGAACAACAAAGTAGAGTACGAGGCAATCATATCAGGGCTCAAACTGGCAAAAAGCATTGGAGCGACGCAGATCCAAGCATTTTGCGACTCACAGCTCGTCGCAAGCTAGTTCACATGAGATTACGAGGCAAAGAGTGAGAGAATGGATGCATATCTTCGCGTTGTCCAACACCTGGCAAGGGAACTAGAGTACTTCGAGATTGTCAAAATACCGAGAAGCAAAAACAAAATAGGATATGCATTAGCCACAATAGCTTCCGCAAGCGACTCTAGTCTACGATGCACCATCCCAGTTGAAGAAATTTTGAAGCCCAACATCAGTCTTGACCTCGTCCATTTCATCAACGATCACGACATCGCAGAAGACAACATCGAAGTCAGAGCAGACCACGAAGCTCCCATCACTGACTGGCGCAACGAGATAAAGCTCTACATAGCCGATGGCAACCAACCCGACGGCAAATGCGCAACACGGCGACTAAAGGCCAAGGCTGCTCATTATATGATGATGGATGGACACCTGCTGCGACGAGGCTCCACCGGCATCTTACTAACCTGCCCCTGCCCCGAAGAAACATAACGCATCATTCACGAAACACACGACGGTGCAGGAGGAAATCACTTTAACGGACAAGCTCTGGCACTGAAAATCAAGAACCATGGCCATTTCTAGGCCACCATGATAGCCGACTGCCACAAGTACGCCTTGAAATGCGAAAAATGCCAGCGCCATGCTCAAAACGTCCATCAACCAACAGAGCTCATGCGCAGCTCGGCGTCCCCTACCCTTTTATGCGATGGGAAATGGATATCGTCGGGCCAATGCCCTCTTTGTGAGGCCGAAAATTCCTCCTCGTCATAATAGATTACTTCACCAAGTGGGTCGAAGCCAAATCTTATGCCGAAATACATGAAACCCAGGTACAAAATTTTGTCTAGAAATACATCATATGCAAGCATGGGCTACCCTACGAGATCGTCACAGATAACGGGACGTAGTTCTGCTCCCACCAATTCGAAAACTTCTCCGTAAAATGGAAGGTTCGACTAAGCCATTCCATGCCGCGGTATTCACAGGGAAATGGTCAAGCCGAAACAACATACAAGACCATCGCCGCCGGCCTAAAAAAGAGACTGCAAAAGAAGAAGGGCCTGTAGGCTGACGAGCTGGATGGAGTCCTATGGTCGCACCGAATAACGCCGAGAAGAGCAACAAACCAAACTCCCTTCTCCCTGGCCCACAACATCAAAGCAATGGTACCCTCCAAAGTCAACGTATATAGCCTTAGAAGACTGAAACTCCTTGACAACAGTGATGTTACCGACACGATGCTACAATATCGGCTCGACGAAGCTGAAGAATCTTGTGACAGATCTCTCTTACGCATCCAAAACTACCAGCAAGCCGCGGCAAGGTACTATAACAAGAATGTGAATGTGCGACGATTCGGTGAAAGCAACTTAGTCTTACGCCACGTCTTCAACAACACAAAGGAGTACAGAGCAGGAAATCTCGGCGTTAAATGGGAAGGTCCCTACCAAGTCGTCAAAATCACCAAACCAGGTGTCTACCAGCTAGCCGACCTAGACGGAACAATGCAGCCCCGCTCCTGGAATGCGCGCCACCTCAAGCTCTACCACTACTAACCCAGGTATGGACGCACCATGAACTACGGATGTCTTGATCCTTCTATAATGGGTACGTAGGCAGCCCGAAATAAGGGTCCAGGTATGACAAATATTTTTTTCCTTTTCGTCGATTTTGAAGGGGGGGGGGGAATAGACGCCCTCATTACCCTCCATTATTCAATAACAATTCCAATTCATATCAGACTCTTCATAAATATAAAAGCCGAGCCCAGCCTCGCTGAGGCAATCCTCATGAAAACTAACAAAAGCCAAGTTACGTCTCGCCAAGGCAATCCTCGTAAAAACATACAAAAGCCGAGCCCAGCCTCGCTGAGGCAACCCTCATGAAAACTAACAAAAGCCAAGTTACGTCTCGCCAAAGCAATACTCGTAAAAACATACAAAATCCAAGCCCAGCCTCGCCGAGGCAACCCTCGTAAAATCGAATAGAGTCGAGCATATGGCTCGCAATGACGTTCTATCTAAACGCTCACTATGGGAATAAGGAACAATTAAGTAATGATACTTGCACCCAAAAATCCGAGCCATACACTTGTATTTTCCAGCGCGCGACGATCACCTCATAAGCCAAGCCCAGACTCGCAGGATCGTCGAAGACCTGGAATATACATGATAAGCCGAGGCTAACGCAGCCTCGCACCTACACGAACAAAACACAACCGGCCATAATAAAACAGAGGTACAAAAGAAATTGCAAAAAGCCTAAAACAGACAGTTTTCATTAATACTAAATGAGTTTTTACAAGCCGCGACATCGGCCAAAATGAGAGAAGCTTACAAAAAACACAGAAAAAGATAGAAGAGGAAAACATTCCTAAGACACCGCACTAAGCGACATTGTCATTTTCCCCACCAACATTCGCACCATCATCATTCCCCTAGCAGGCTGAGCCGACGAGCCCTGATCATCGACGGGCTGAATAACCTCCTCTGGACGCCTCGACGGACCCGCTAAGTCCTTAGCAGAAAGTTCGACGACTTCAATCAGTCTCCTAGCCTCCTCATTCGCCTTAAGCTGGTCGAGGAGGGACTCACGAAGAATATCGGGTACCGCACCACCGAAGCCGGCCACCATATCGAACAGCTCTCCAGCCTTTTCATAGCAGGCGATAGCCTCATCCAGGGGATGAGCCTCGCGCATCCCTTTAAGATATCTGCACACTTTCTTAAATCGCGCATCAACAAACGTGGCCCAGGCTTTCTCAGCTCCCCCAACCGCTTCTCTAACCCGAAGCTCGAGCTTCCTAAGCACATGCGACCTCTCCATGTTTGCATCATCGTACCGAGTCTTAAGATCACGGTTCTCATCGCTAAGCCTCTTAAACTCGCACTCAATCTCTTCATTATGGGCAAAAAGCTCATCCCTCTCGACTTTCATGGCCTCACACTCAGTTGAAATGACCTTCATTGTCTTTTTTGCCCTTTCGGCCAGCGCGTACGATTCTTGAGCTTGTGCATTGAGCCTTTCACCTACCGTGGCCAAATTTTTTGACATCTCCTTCTCGCCCCGGTACAGCCCAACGTATTCATCCATGTTCTCGCGGGTGGCGATAGTGGCCTCGCGGGCCAATCGCACCTTCATCTTAAACCACCTGAACATGTGGTTCACCATCTGTCCAGTCTGCACAACACCGCGAATCAGTACAAATCGACAAAACAAACAAGTATACCAGGAGTCTCACCCTGATATAGGACGCAATAAATTCATCGAACATCTCGTTTGATATGTCGTGTGTACCCGAATGGTTGAAGAAACCCAGAGGGATCAGTTAACTTACTAACTCCCTGCAAGCAACGGGATCCTCGTGCATTTAAAGCTTGAATAACTCTTTTCCCAGCTGTCTTCTCGGAAAGGTTAGCCGCAACAGACGCCTCAGCAGGCTTCTCCTTTTCTGCCACGACCTCAGTCGCCGCACCATCACCACCCTCGATCACCTCGGGGACCTTTACCGATCCCAATAGCTTCACAACAGCTTCAGTTTGTTTCTTTAGAGCCACAAATCTCAACTCTTCAACAAATGATGATGCCATGGCCGTCGGTCGAGGTACAGGACAACTTTCCCAATCACCTGAAAAATACGAATTAGTAACGATACGCGGAAAAGAGTAGTAACCAACGCGATGAATAGACGTACCTCTAGCAAAAATCAGTCGACGTTCGCTGATCTTGGTGCGAGTTATATTTTTTAACTGCGTCAATCCCAACGCTTGTATCTTCCTAATATTGTCGAAAAAGTCGGGGGATAACTTCTTGATAGGCAGGGGACGATCTGCAATAATCGACAAACTGATTAGTACAAACCGAAGAAAACACAGAAACGACGCAAAACTCTACCAATACACATATTCCATCTCATGGAATAGTCGTAGGCGCATGGCGGAACGGACGCTTCGTTGACCTTCACAAAGAACCATCGACGCTGCCAATCTCATATCTTCCTCGACACTCCACCGACGACCTTGTACTGGTTCTTCCATGACACGTAGAACAGTCTCGTATGATATTGAACCTTGTTGACAACCCTCGTGCTAGGAGAGATTCGCGTTGCGTCTGCGAAGAACCTTCCGCAATTATCAACGTCGACTTCCACAGCTAAGACCAACATCCCAACCAGCGTGCAAAACGACGCAACATTATTCTGAAAAATGCTCATCCGACGCCACACACAATAGGAAACGAAGACCTTCGGAAGAGGAAACCACAAATGAGCGTCGTTGAAGTAATCCTCGAACATGGCAAAGTAACCTTGTGAAGGTTCCCATGGCCTCTCTCTGGGACCCGGAATCCTAAACACCAGGTTAGGATCCTCGAAGCCACACTACGTTGCCATCATCAAAAGACGCGCCCTGGTCATGGTCGAAGCCCTAATCCTAGTAATCTCGTTGACATCCCCAGGTGGAGCAGGAGACGAGCCCTCCCCGTCTCTCTGAGGGACAAATGACTCTATAGTAGGGGTCACGGCATCCCGCATCGCGCCCCCACTCGAGGGGAATTCCCCCACAATTCGTGCCTCAACGCGCCTTTCTGCAAGTACCCTTGTTCTCACATTGAAGGGGATCATATCGATCGGATCGTCTTGTGTGGTGTCAGTTCGGATCCCTTGCCTCACCAACAGGGTAATCGTATCGATGGGATCGGAAGGAGATGACCTCTGGTTTGCGGTCTGATCTTGCCGCTCTGTTGGTTCTCTTTCAGACCTTCTAGTCCTAACATCACCAGACGACGTACTAGTCGTAAGGTTGGATTGACGAGGTGACTGGCCTGCAGAGGACTTGGTTCTAAGGCTCGACGATGCATCTTCAGACGCACAAGTACCATTATCCATCTCGAGGTTCATAAGATCGCAACCCATCGTGTCGATATAAGAAAAATAACCAAAAGCTAAATAGAGAAAGTAGAGAGAAGGGATAGCAAAGAAAATACCTTGGTCAAGAATGCGAAGTGAAAATGATGAAGAAACTAAGGGATATATATAGAGAAATGACCAGAATTTGAGGCGTCCTAGGTGAGTTTGACCGGGCGACGAAGAGATAACAGAAGAAAACGACCGGTAGACGAACCAGTAACAATCCAGGTGACTGGGAAACAATAGCTTCTCCAGGAAACAAAATGTCCTCAATATCAGCGCCAACCGATAGAGATGCCAACTCATCATTCCGGGTTGCACCTGGACAACGATGAAGCAGAAGAAAGCTTGACTTTGTCCGATTGGGTCAAAAAGACACATTGTGTCCGACGACCCACACATACGATGGTCTCGTCGAACTGGGGAACTTATTGTAGGATAAGGGCCCGACGCCTCATGCTCAATAGGACCAAGCCCGTAACCAAGGCCCATTGACGCGCAACCCATCTCGCTGAGTTGACGAAGCACGCGAAACTGCCGCAGGAACAGTTGTCCTAAACCCCATCTAGCTCGGCCAACAGTAACCTACGAGCTGACTCGCCGAATGAATAGAACGCCTAGTTAACTACCCACAATGGTGGCGAAACAAGTATAAATAAGGAGTGAACCCGAAGTGAAAGAGGGTTGGAAAATATAGAGAAAGAAAGCTTAAGAGAGAAGTCGGAAGCATTATCGACGACCTGAGCTTCTCTGTAAACGTATCGACGATCTGAGCTCTTTTGTAATCCATTCTAAGTGCGTCGAGCTTGTCGACGCGCCTCCCACTGTCTCATTCGTAATTCTCTTAATCAAATACGAACCTAAATCTTCGGATCGATGATCCTAGATTTGGTTTAGTTTGGTTTGGATACCTTATGTTTTCGTTTATTCGATTTTTACTATAAACCATATGTGTGTTATATATATATACATTTAATATTTTATGTAAAAATGTGATAAATGCATTATTCACTAAGTTAAAAAAAACAACAAAAATTATAATGGTTCTGTAAGAGATTAGAGAAGTTATAAATAAATAAATAAATAAAATCAAGACTTAGAAGAAAAAAATACATAAACTATTGGATATCCTCGTATTAATGTCGCTCACCATTCTTTTGTTTTGTATCACTCAACATCCTACATACACCTGATCAGTTCTCTGAAACTTTCACGATTTACTCAGACTTCTAGTAACGAGCTGTATAACTTAATACTTTTAACAAAGCGTCTCTAAGAATGTGAAAATTTACAAGGAACAAACAACTCATTTCATTTATAACTTAATCTATTATATAAAAGAAAGGTTTGTGGACACATCAGCTCTTCCCTTCTTGACAACTCAGCTTGAATATTTTTTTTTAGTGTACCATCTCCGTACTTCAGCGTTCTCCTCTTAAAACACATCATATTATTAATTTATTCTTTTTCTTCTTCTATAGCGTACTCATTTATCATTCTAAAATTTTGAAATTTCATTTATTGCATTCAAGATCTAAGGAAAATTCTTCGTGTTCATACTCTTTTAGAAATTAAGAATCTTATTTCCGAAGAGAAAACTTAATTGTTTTCATATTCTTTATATAGGCATGATCATTATCATCCAATAGATCGGAAAATAACGCGGCCATTTATAACCTCTCTCTTCCTCGATGTTATTCAAATTCTTCTCTAATTCACATTTTTCCTCGAATGATCGGTAAGATTTTTCTTTCAAAATTGTATCGGTGATTGAGGTTATACTCCTCCGGTGATTGAGGTTATACTCCTCCGGTGATTCTCTGCGACAACAACTTGAGTTATGATTAACTTGAGTTTTGCTATGGCTAGATTTCATGAATTTCGATTTGTTGGTTGGTGAAATGTACTGAAATCTAATGTTGGTTTGTTTTAAATCCGATCCGAATTGCTTGTGTAAAAGCTAATTGGAGTAATTTTCTTGATACTTATGGTGTTATATATGTTATTCCAAATTCAGTTTCAGTCATCTGTGTTTGATTGATATTGCATTTCTTCATTTCGTTTCGGTTAGCAAATTTTTGCATATTTTAATCAATAGCTTGGGAGACACTATTGATTCTTTGTTTTGTGTATTTGTAATCTTAGCAAGTTGAGAAGGTGGTTTAAGAGACTTTGTTCTAAGAGTAAGAATAAAGAGGCAAATAAGTTTGCAGAGAAAAAATGCATAAATCTAGGAAAATTCAAGTATGAAATGAAAATCATAAAGCAAGCCAAGGCCAAATTGTAGCAGAAGAAACTTATTCATAATGGTAACACGTTTAAAGATAAATGTCAATTTCACGTGTGGCTCATTACTTATGAAATGTATCATAATAAAAGGCAGGGGCTCACTTAACAAGAATGAAGAGAGTGGTGCATACGAGATAGTATCATCAAATCAAGCCACCGACAATAGACTTCGCTATAGTGTTCAAGAGATTGTACAACGAGCTTACAAACTATGTTCATTTGCAATGGTGATACTTCCGAAAACATTCTTTAGAACTTGGTCCATGTGTAAAGATGGTCATGTAAGGGAAGATTGTCAAGTGGATTGTGGAACATTTCCATTATGGTTGAATCTTTCATTCAAGATTCTGATTTTCGGGTTTAATGACATAACTTATTTCTTAAGAAAAAGAATGTTGAGCTACTTATATGGGCTCAAGACAAGTACTCGGCCATACAAAAGGACGTTGCATTAGCAATATTGTTTCATGAGCACATGAGATAGGAGGTAAACAAAGATTTTCTGATGCTACATGGTGATGGTATTTCAATGTTGATGCAACCATTCTATTTTGTCATTAAAGCCATTACAAAAGAGAATTTGGCCCAAATCAAGAAGCAAGTGTAAAGTAGAGTTAATGATCAACCGTTACTTGAAGAAGAGAGCATCAGAACCTTCCAAACTTGAAGAAGTAGAAATGGCAGGAAGTGAAAATCAACTAAAGCAATAGTACCAAATGGCAATGGATCCGAGTGTTTGAAGATGTTGACTTGAAGCAGACTTGAAGGTTATTTTAATTTACTTGATTTTGACATTTTAATACTAATACAATAATATTTGTTAAAACGAGTTCCGCATATATATTAAACCTCCATGACTTATTGGTCAGTAACCCGAAGAGCATAGCTGAAGCTATTAAGAAAAAGTCTTGCAATTCTCTACTATTAAGGTAACAAAAAATCATTTCTATATTATAGAGATGGATTTCAAATTGTGTTTAATTCATGGTATCATAGGTTAACAAGATTGAGACGTGACCTAATCAATTCAAGCAGCACTTGATTCCAAAGTTGTAGGCTGGGGTGTGATGGTTAGTTGTAAGAACGGAAAAATAATTAGTACTATTTCTCTAGAACTTCACCACTATTTGAAACAAGAAGAAAGAAAAGTAGAGAATTATAAGTTTTTATTTGTTTCGTAAGTTTATGGTGGTTTTTAGCGGGTTGTATGATGGTTAATGTAAATATAAGATCCATATCGGGTCACTAGTTTTATCGCTTTCACGGCGAATTCATGTCAATTTTGAAATTATATATTTTTTATATGGCAAATACATTTCTAGAACTTTCAAAATGCAAACATTTTTTAAAGGATAATCCGCGTGCTTACGCATGTATTCATCTAGTACTCTTAACAAGGGTGTCTGTATGAATGTGAAAATTTACTAAGAACAAATAACTCATTTCAGTTATATACCTTTTTTTTAAGTATACCTTTTGTGTGTAGCTTCCGCCATCGGGTTGCATGCCTACCTGCACCTGTTGGTTTAGGAGACAAGAGATGTGTTTAAGAGGCTGACCTTTGATATCAGTTCCGTTTTTTCAGTTTATAGTAAATAACTATTTTGGTTCGACTCGGTTTAAATATTTTCAGTTTTTGATTTATTCGGAATTTATCAAAAACCATATATATGTTATTTATATATAAATTCAAAATTTTAGTTTGATTAGTAAATCAATTTTGTACTTAATTTTATGTAAACTATGTTAAATATATTGTTTATTAAGTTTTTTTTTTAAAAAAAAAACAAGAATTATAGTGGTTCAGCAAGAGAGTAGAGAACTTACAAATTAATATAAAAAAACATAAACTATTGGATTCATTGTAGTAATGTCAATCATCACACTTTTTCCTGTATCACTCAACATCCTAAATACACCAGATCAAACTCTCAAAATCTACTCAAGACTTATAGTAACAAACTTTATAACTTAATATTGTTAACAAGTCGACCGTATGATTGTGAAAATTTACAAGAAACAAACAAATCACGTCAGTTATATACCGTTTTTTGTGTGTAGCTTCCGCCAATGGGATGCATGCCTGTCTGCCTGCAGCTATCATTCTTGTTGGTTCAGGAAACAAGAACTGTGTTTGAGAGGATGAATAATGATGCTGTCATGTTCAACACCAAGCTTGAGACCACAACCCGTAGAAAATAGACACCCAGGTCTTTAATGCCTACCAACCTCTCCTGGACATCATCACCAACCCATATGACAATCGTATACCTCTGCATATGCAACTTTAAATCCTTATTCAACTTAAAACCATGATACCGTTTAGATATTCACAGGAAGAACTTCTCAGATATTTAATCTAATTAGCAACTAACAAGATACCATTAAGATTACAGGATTCTCTGGAAGAAAAAGGGCATGCTATGGAGGACGAACAATGATGCCACAGAGGCTGTGAACGAACTGTTGGCTGGTCAACTATTGGGTCAAGGGAATTCTCTAATACCTTTAACTGAACTCTATCTCAGTTGAATTGAATTCAAATTGTATACCTACAAATAGCTACCATTGTGTTTATCTCTCTCTATCTACATTCAAATCTTGTGTGTGTGTGTGAAGAAATATCTAACTTTCATAAACTAAAAAATAAGAGAGACACAGTGTGTGTGTGTGTATAGAAACTATCTATTCTGTGGTAATTTGTGTTCGTATTTTATCTACGGAGGACTGGTATGGTTGATTACAGCGAGAGTTTTGGCATAGGTATGAGTGATTAACCATTTGCATAAGATTAACATATAAGTTTAAGTGCTTTCCGTATTATTCAATTACGAAACCAACTATCAGCAAGTACAATCTTAAGGCAAACTAAACGAACTACTTGCACCAGCCCTAGCAATATATACTGAATAGAATAAAGGTCTAGCTGCATCACACGATAATTACCTAGTCCAAGGTGTTTAGGAGAGTTCAAATCCTGCATTTGAAGTAATCGCGTACAATAATTTCTCCCTCATAGTGCTTGCTCGTTTATAAGTCGGAAGCTACAGCCATGCACAAAGAAAGATTGAGCAAAACATGTACATGAATCTTCACGAGTAGACAACAGAACAAGTGAAACTCTACCTTAAGAGTATTGTAGCACGTAGAAGCAGATGGAAGCCTTTCTACATCTTGTCCTCCAATAGCAGCCCAAAGAGAGGTATCACAAGGGACCTGTAGAAGATGAAAAAGCACATGTAAGAGAAAAAATATTACCAAACAGAAATTTCAAAGAACCTTCAGTTTGAAAACAAACTTTATGGATGATGAAGGTTGGGTGCAAGTATTTGAAACCAAGGAGTGGTGCCCGTGAACAACTAGTCACAAATTTGAGAAGCATGCAACGTTCACTTGGTTCAAACCCTTTCATAACCTAAGACAAGCAAGACACAAACTCTCAGCATATGTCATTAATCAGCAGACAGATATTAGCGTAGTTACCTCCCAGAAGATTTTGATTGTTCGACTGCTATCAGTGTAACCACCAGTGTATTTTGTATTGCTTCTTAGATCGTCAACATCAATATCATGGTTTCCTCCAGAGAGTAACTGCACAAAACAATTTTTGTAAGAAAATAGCTTTGCACAAGAGAAAAGAATCTAGAAATCATTTCATTATAGCCGCATACCTGATTAAATTCATGAGCGTTAAACAGTTTCAACCAAGCAGGAGATATAAGGTCGGTCAATCCTCTGTAAAATGCATTTGAAAAGGGCACAATCTGCATTCACGGCATTGGACAACGATACAATACAAGGGAGTAAATTTCATTATGCAAGGCCATTGATCTTTAATAAAACAATCCAATACTAGACCTGCCGGTTGAGTTTAAAGTCAGCCATTGCATGAATATATTGCATCTTGTTCTCATTCGTGACCGAGATATCCTTCCCACCAGGCTTGAGCTCAATTATGCTCATCTTTCCACAAAACTCTTCAGTGACTGAGAAATCCAGACAAAGTTCCTTCATATCACCGTCATAATGCTGCGTATAAACAGAAGACTTGATCTCTTTTGTGAACTTATGCAAGATTGAATTTTGACATGTGAGGTGGCATATAAAATTTATCACTTGTAACGATTTTTACCTTGATATACATAAGGTTCCTGTAGAGCTCTGGATCAAGCCCTGATAGTTCATCAATAAAGCTATAACGTCCCAAAAGCTTCTGGATGAAAACGTGTGAAAAAGAGTAATCTAGCAATATTCCCTCATAAAGAGCTTTTCCAACAATTCTTCCAAGAAACTCAATCATCTGAATCCCGTTCTCAAGGTGCCGAGCAGATGGGCTAGGAACAAGCAATCTGTCTGAAGTACTGGTTTGCGAGAATAACCCATACCTTGTGGAAAATAATAGAATGGCCATGCAAGTTAAGAAAAAAAATGAATCCATTGGATATTTGGATAGGTAGCAACATAGACTAGAACTAAGTGCACATATAAAGGAGCTTACTCAGTAGCAAAAGCTGCTTTTGTTATGTCAGTCAGAAACTCTTTTGAAAGCCCACCATAGTCTAGGCCAGCCTCAGGAAGGCCAGACTCATTCACAAATGAGACATGGATGGAGGATTTTAACCTGCTACCAATAGAATTCAATTGTTGAAATCCATCCTCGACCACATGACCGCGACGAACGACTATCTCTATTGACCTCGCACCAGGTGCATCCACTTCCCCAGCCATTTTCCGTGAAGCTTTATCCATGCTTATGAACTCTCTAAACACATGGACCCTGCAGGGATAACAAAACATGTAAATAAAGTCATTCAACAAATAAATAGAAATGAGCATGAGTAGTTAGAGTCTATTGACATGGATTGGCTATTAAGAGAAAACAATGCCAATTACCTTTCATCAAATGGAAAGACATGTGGAGTAATTGTTATAACAGAACCCATGCTTGGAGACGTAAAAACATCACTGGCTGGTAAAACCTCATGAGTTCTGGCAGCAAATGCTATCGGAGGTCTATTAGTTCTACCAGGTGATAGCCACAGGGCAGAAGGGCAGAAAGGGTGCCTGCAATCTCTTTCATATAATAAATGCAAACATTTGATAGCAGAATCCATCAGTTGTCTATTTTCAGGACCTGTGCCTCGTAATAGTCCATTGTACACAAGTGTATTTAGCACTGATGCAATTTTGCGTTGTTTCTCTAGAATAAATGGGACCTACATCATGCCAAAACAAACATCTCGTAAAATATCAGCCTCTCAACATATACGCTGCAGGAAACCATATTGTTTATTTACCTGATTTTCGTAAAACTGTATGTCATCAAGAACAACGAGTAGATGTGCATAGGTTGCACAAAATAAATGAAGTAGGCATGACACGTCTTTAGACATACCTATAGGACCACTCCTCAGAGTTTCCACATCCCACACATCACTAATTGACTCATTAACCTGGGTAGATCCTGATTGATCTTTAGTGCACTCTACATGTTCTTGCGGTCCTGGTGATTTACCAGAAAACTTGTTTAGCACATTCACCCACTTGTTGACACTGTCATTCTTTAGATGTTTCACTTTCTTCTCAGATGGACTTCTTGTATTCCACGAAGTTCTAATAGCTCCATGAGACGAATCGTTAGCAATGCCACCATTTTCAGGGAGTAGGAGACTCTCTAAAGAGCTCCACAAAGAGACAATGTATCCAGGACAGAAGGATAGCATGTTAAGGACAGGCAAATTCCCTACAACAGGGTTCAGCACGCTGAAGATTCTCAACATGCACGAATAGAATCGTGCAATATCAAAAAACTCTAGTTTTTGTGATCCCTTCTTACTACTTGTTGACACATCTTTATCTGCTACAACACAAATTTCTTTTCCAGCAGCTGCCAAAAGTTTTGCGAGATGCCATTGTTGACATACTGGTCGAAGCAAATCCAGAAATGAGACACTAACAGAATTTTGTGCTTTCCTAGTCTCATCTGACGTTGCGTCAACCTGAGACAAGAGATTCTCGGCGAGAGTCACAATAACATCAACATACAAGACATAAAACATCTTTGGATTGCATTCTTGTGGGTCCATAAAATCGGTTTCACTAACTGTTGCCAGGGATATGATGTTCCCCATAGCCCATCCAACAGAAGGAATCTCCATGTTACAACCTTGCTTCTCTGAATGCTCTATTTCCGATATTCTGGACAAGATTTTGTCCCTCAAAACCTGCTGTCACCTGCCACACTTTAATAAGTCCTTCGATTGTTTGGGTAAAAAAAAACCCAGTTCATTCGAAAAGGTAACAGAGATTAAATTAAGTCAACTCATTCTCTCTACATTCTTTCTTTGAAACTTTGACAAGAAATTAATTGGCCTAACCAAATTTGAAATGAGTTTACCGATATATTATGAAAGCTTGGTATTAGTATGCTCTTGTGCTTCAGTGCATGTATGAGAGCGCTTGGCAGGTAGCAAACAAGTCGAGGAATCGTCAATATTAGAGATATATATTCTTCAACAACCAAATTTGTGTCTGGTTGATTGTCATTTACAAAAGTATGCTGTCTTGCATGGAATGGTCGCAGAGCCAAAGTTACTGCACTTGTAGTATTGAATAGTCTCTCATCTGTATGTTTGGTTAATGTCTTGATATATCTTCTAACTGCTGAGTAATACCCACTTTCACAGCTCCCTATACACTGTATGATCATATTTCCAGCTGTTTCTGCAACCTCAAAGTTTTCCTTTGTAATGATCTTCCAGCTTTTGGGATCAGTTAAAATGATAAGAATCCGTAATACAAGGGCACTGACACCAATAACATCTTTTATCCTTTCCTGTGAATAATTACACTCCATGAGAAGGAAAGAGCAGAGAGAAACCAGTCTTCGTGTTTGACAGGCCCACGTTTTACTCTCTTCTAACGTACCAACTGCTAGTGAGCAAAAATTGTATCCCTCATCTGGAAAAGACAATAGCAACATTAATTCCTATTCTAGTTTGCAAGACCACGATTCAAGCAAAGAAAGAAACAATCATACCATTAGAGTTGATGCTTTCCAGTAGAATCTTAAAGCAAGTTTGCATGCAGTTTATATCTCTTGCCTGTATCGTTTGATGTTGGACAGACAAAGATCTGATAAAGAAGAGAAAAGGTCTCAATACTCTGCTTGATACCCAACTTTTGGTCAGTGCATCAGAATGGCAACTCATAAAATTCTCCCACTCCTCCCGGATCTCTATAGCTGCCTGCTTTCTCACAACGTATGACCTCCAAACTCTCTACAAATGTTGAAAAACGATGTAAGTTTATGCCGTCTATCTAGATGTGATATATCCCCATTATTCAATAGATTCCAACTCAGAATAATTCTAACAATTTACAGGAAACGATGACAGCAAGCTTGGCCACTTCTTTCCAATAAGAATAAATCAAATCAATGCTGATGGTGAAGAACATAACTGCACAAAACGATCTCTCTCAAACAATAACTGAGATTTTTAACCACTGCTGCTGGATGTTTAGAGAGATTCAGAACGGTAGCAGCAGGCTAGGTGAAGAAGAAAGAAGTACCTGGACATAAAGTGCTGCAGCATTAGCCCGTCTTGCATAACTGCGTAGTTCTCTTTCTTGTGATACCTTAGCAAGCAAAGCATCCCTTGATATCTCCCCACTGCTTGCGCCTCTGAGGGACACCTGATGAGTGTTCGTTTTAAGTATCAAAGATGCATCGTCATATGCAACAATCACTGACATCTTATCAAACTTAGATTATAATATTTTAAACCCAGCCAAAACATCTTTTCGGTTCTGTATATCCTAATCTTTTATGAAACCAGTTGATTCGCCCTGAAACCTCATATTGTAAATCTAATTCCAAACTCAAGCATCTGCTTCACTATCTACCAAGATCTCAAAAATTCAACCGAAATCTGAGTTCTGTAAGAAAAAGAACCCTAAGTTTCCTTATGTAATCGATAATTTAAACATCGGACAAGTTATCAATCAGATAGACCCAACAATTCCAAAAGACAGTTTTCGAGCAAAATCCAGAATTCAGTATAAACAATAAGAAAAAAAGAAAAGAGAGCTGGCATCGCATTTAAAAGCGACCCGAAAGGGAATTGTCATCAATACTCAATTTTCTGAATCTTTGTCGTGAAAGTGATAAGATCAGCATCCAAATGGTTTAGGTTAAACAGTAATGGAACCTTGTGTTTGCGATTCAGGTCCATTGGATACGGAAATTACAGAGAGGAGTGTCTCCGATCTTCGTCTTCTTCTTCGTCTTTCTGTTTGCGTATTAGCTTTGGGTTGACGTCAAGGCTCGTGTAACCACTTCATACAACTCGAGCTAACTCTTTATGACGTCAGCAAAGACATTCGCCAACTAAAATTTTTCAATTTTTGAGAAATTATGAAAATTGATAAACCTACAGCTAAAGTATTATCACTATCAATTTTGAATGATTTAGTGTTTTTAGTGTATTTTTTTCTTAACAAATATCATTTTACTCTTAAAAAAAAGAAGAAAAAAATGGTGTTGATTTATTGGTTGATGTGATGTTTTTATTTTTTATCTACAATCTTTAAATTTAATTAGTTGATAATATATATATTTTTAAAAATAAAAATTATACCAAAATTTATATTTTTTTTACTCTATACACATATTTGTTTTGTTTTTTGGACATAAAGCAAAATTCAAGTTTCATGACGTCTGTGTACACGACGTTTTGTGTATACGACGTTTTGTGTACACGACACTTTGTGTACGCTTAGTGTATAGCATCGCACATGATGCTATAGTACATCATGCTAATGATTAAATGGACACAATGATAATACAGTCGTACACAATAATAATGCAGTCGCACACAATGATACTGTAGTCTATGTACAATGTTGTGTATAATGGACGTATAATTATTAGATATACACAATGATGATGTAGTCTATGTACAAGGTCGTGTACATGTTGTATATAATGATATGTACATGATGCTTGTGTATATCATACTAATGATTATATGTACACATTTAATAATGACCACGATGTACACAAGCATTGTGTACATAACATTGTATATGTAATGTTGTACACATGCTGCATGATACGCGATATTGTACACAAAAACATCATGTACATGACATTATACACATGCTGAATGATACACAACATTGTACACAGACTGAATAATTATTGTGTACATCGAATAACTAGCTAATGTACACAAAGTGTCGTCTACACAGACGTCATGAAACTTGTTTTTTTTTTCTATGTCCAAATTAAACAAAACAAATGTCTATTTATAGAGTATAAAAAATTACGAATTTTGGTATACTTTTTAGTTTTGTAAGACATATATATTATCATGTAATTGGTTTTTAAAGATTGAGGGTGAAAAAAAAAAGTCAACATCTAACACATGTCAGGAGAGAGAAAATGGTAGAATATAATTATATAGAAAAATAAGGGTATAATGGAAACAAAAGTATTCTATTTCCTCACCAAAGTATATTATAATGTAATTATTTCAAAAAATACACCAAAGTGATATAACTTTCTCCAAAGTCCACCTCCATAAAATTGAGCCAAAAAAATTAACATCTTGCCTCAATTTTGCATATAGTTTTCTTTCTTTTTCATATATTTCATCAAGATTTACAATACAAGTAATTTTATAATCACTTTTCTGCTATTGATATGTTAAGTTATCTTTTTAGTTCCTATTTTAAGTAATTAAAATCACTGAAATCATCACCTATCTCATGATTAAAATCACTAATCAAACAACTACTAATTCTTTCATAATTTAAACCACTAATCAAACAACTACTGATTCTTTCAAAGTAATTCATAATCAGGTTATCAAAACAAAACAAAAAAGTAATTCATAATCAAAATGAAAACACATACACATACAAAATTTAGGAGCAAACGTTAACACAATTAATTAAGAAAAAGATTAACTTTAAAAAAACAGTATAATCGTCTGTATCTAAATGTAGCATCCGGATGCAGCATCTGGATGTTGCATCAAGAACATCAAGATGTTGTTCGTTTTCAAATATGCATTTGATATTTTGATATTGCATCTAGATGCAATTTTGTTCGTTTCCGAATATGTAAAAATATCCAGATAGATTTTCTAAAAACAACAATGTTAACTTTTACACCAAAAATCCGGAAACTTGTTTTTGGCGGAAATCACGCTTCTGCTTTTTTGGCGAAAATCGCGTTTATGCGTTTTAGGAAGATCGCGTTTTCGAATTTTTTTGGCAAAAAATCGTGTTTTCACGTTTTCGACGGAAAATTATGTTTATGCATTTTCGGTGGAAAATCCCATTTTCACGTTTTCGACGGAAAATTGTGTTCCCGTGTTTTCGGCAAAAAATCTCGTTTCCGTGTTTTCGGAAAAAAATCTCGTTTCCGCATTTTTGGTGGAAAACCGCGTTTCCGCGTTTTCGGCGGAAAATCGCGTTTCCGTGTTTTCGGCGGAAAATCGCCTTTTACGTTTTTTTGCGAAAAATCATTTTTTGTGTTTTTGGCGAAAAATTGCGTTTCTGTGTTTTCGGCGAAAAATTGTGTTTCTGCGGTTTCTGTGGAAAATTGTGTTTCTGCTTTTTTGGCGGAACATCGCGTTTCTACGTTTTTTGGCGAAAAATCGCGTTTCTGCGTTTTTAGCGAAAATTCGCGTTTCTGCGTTTTTGGTGAAAAATCGCATTTTCGCGTTTTTGGCAGAAAATTGTGTTTCCGCGTTTTCATGTTTTTGGCGAAAAATTGCGTTTTCGTGTTTTCGGCGAAAAATCTCGTTTTCGTGTTGGTCGCGAAAAATCGCGTTTCTGCGTTTTTGTTAAAAAAAAATTTCCGCATTTTTTGCAAAAAAAACTCATTTCCTTGTTTTTAGATCCACATTTTGCATTTAAACTCTACTTTTGTTAGCATCCAAAATATCCAGATTTTTTATATAAAAGATTAGCATCCAAATTTTGTATCCATATACAAATTATTAATTGACCAAACGAACAATATCTAAATATTTGCATTCGGATGTTTTTTTTTGTTAAAAGGTTTTCAATTAAAGACTTAATAATTACAACCAGATATATCCCTTTACAAGTCCAACCCAATACTGAAATCAAACTCAAACCCAAATTAAATCACACTTTCGGAATGGGCTTTCTAAGGCCCACTAAAGAAAACCCTAGAAACCCTAGCAACCAAAGAAGAACTATTGGTCGCCTCCGCCGCCGACATTGCATGCGGATCCCACCGACACAGGACCGTCGGTGGTCTGGCGACAGCTCCGAGACTAACACCGACTCAGGACGTGGTTTGGGTTTGATTTCAGTATTGGGCTGGACTTGTAAAGGGATTAGAAAGGAGGAGGAGCTTGGTCTGTCAACGCCACAGCGTGGTTTGGATGGAAGGGGTAGGTTTCCGGCTGGTAGGGACGGAAGAAGAACCTTCGGACATGACGGATCCGTGACTTCCGGCGACGACAGTCCCTTAGCCTCCGTGAAGAAGTCGCGTCTCCGGTTATCCTCTGGATCCAGATCCACCAACCTTGAGGATCCTTCCTCCTTGCATCGCCGACCTCCTTGCTACACGCTTGGATCTCCTCTAGCCGGAGCAGATATGTCGTATAGCGGCTTCTTTCCGCCGGAGAAATGGTGAAAGTGTGAGAGAACGGAGGAGAAGACTGAAGTCATCATCGAGAGGAGATGTAAGGGGAGCTCGCCGGCCCTGGAAGTCGCCGACGAGCCCGGAGGACGCGGAGCAGGAGGTTGTGGCTCGGACTCTGGTGGTGGGCCTCAGTATCTCCTCCTTTGTCGCTGGTCTTTCAAAGGTCCCGAAGCTTCGAGAGAGAGAAAGACATGAGAGAGAAAGAGAAGTGAGTCTTTTTGAGTTAATCGATACTAAACTTGCATTCGGATGTTGAATCTGGATGCTGAAACGAACATGACCTAAATCTAAAAATCGAAGTAAACAAAATATGACAACCGTTGTATTAATTGGTGTAATATTAAAAATCGCCGACAGACAGTTGATGAAATTAAATAAATCATCCATGCAGATTGGGTACTCTTTGTGCATATATAATTGTACAAGCATTATTAGGAGGAAACAAGCGAGTAATGAAAGAATTTTATTGAACTCAATAGAGTAGCCTTTTTATCATGTTAACATGTCAGTGTGGTAGCTAATCTACATAATCGCAATGCAAAATGCTTGTATTGGGTTTGAAACACAATTGCTACTTTATAAACCATTTAATAAAAGCAAATGAATATGAATGTAAACCCAATACAAGCATTGTGCATTGTGATTTGAGAAACGTGTCTTAGTTGTTTCACTTAAGCTTGTTTTCTTGAATTAAATACCCATACTGTATATAAAATATATTAAGGAAACAAGTTTGGGGTAAGTTACTCTAGTTTAGTGTTTAATAATTGTTCTTGATAGGGGAATAAACGACAAATCTTCTCTGAGCCTATCCATTCATATAAGACTTGAAATTGAAGTAAGGTCAATTGATTAAAGTCAAACCAAAGGATTCATTATATTGATATAAGACAAAACTCTAACCAACCAAAAAACTAAACGAAACAATCACTACATAAAATCGTGGTATGCATTAGTTAATACATATACTTGATAATGAGAAATTTGCAGAAGAGAGAGCATCATCATCTTCAAGAAACTGCAATGTCATTGAAAAAATCAGAGAAACGAAGATCATCTTCACTCCAAACTCTTTGAACCACCAAATTTCCAGTGCATATATTTGGATCAAAGACATCATTAGCTTCAGAATTCGATAAAAGACCTGTATCAATCATCTCCGGAGTCTCCGAAATATACAAATCTATGAGTTGATCAAAATCCATCTCTGTGTCGGTTCCAGTTAAAGCATTGTTATCAGTATATCACCAAAACTTCCACAAATCGCAAGGATTTGATCTTGTTCTTCGGTGTTGTTACAAACGGACTGTAGATCCAACGGCACAACAACATCGCTCTTATTATTAGCTTCAGAATTCGATACAAGACTTGTATCAATCTCCGGACTCTCTGAAATATACGAATTTATGAGTTGATCAAAATCTATCTCTGTGTCGGTTCCAGATAAAGTATTGTTATCAGTATCACCCAAACTTTGACAAATCGCAAGGGTTTGATCATTTTCTTCGGTGTTGCTGCAATCGGACTGTAGATTTAGGGTTTGATCCATCAGCACAACAACATCACTCTTATTATTCATCTCCTTCTTATGCTTCTTCTTCTTCTTCTTCGGTTCATCATCGTTAACGAAACATTGTTGATGGTTTACTCTGTGACGCAACTCTTTACAGTCACACAAAATCTTCGACATGGAATCCATGGCCTTCGTTAATTCTTCAGGATTGTGTGATCTAGCAAGAGATTCCTCCTCCCACCACAACTCTAAACCTAGATCCTTACGAGCCAAGATATCTTCCATCATCTCTCTATTGTATCCTTCGGTAACGGGAAGAGGAGGTTATCCCGCTAGAAAAGCGGAGACTAGGGAATCGGCAGAAGAATGACCAAATGAGTGAAAGGAGACGGAGGAATTTGAAGACGGTGGAGTGGCTAAGATGGCCATTTGGGAACCAGAAAGAAGACAAAGCTGAGAGGCTTTGCTAAACAGTCCGTGAAGCCGTTTGGTGTGACAAGTCGCAAGGTAATCCTTCTTCGAGATTTTCTCGATGGGGATCTTCCTCTTTCTTCCTCCTCTTTTCGCCATTTTTGTTACAGAGAATTCTTGTAGATTTTTCGTTACAGAGATTGGCGGGTAGAGAGTAGTGAAGGTTCCTTTGAAATTGTAGGTTGTGTAAGAAATCACAAGTCTCAGATCTCAAGGCTAATATATATATATATCGGATCTTTTATATAAAAAATCCCAATTTGTCGTGTTCCATGTTAAGAAAAAAAACCCAATTTCAAATCAAAAACCCGGTTTAACATCAATTTTTTCGGTTTACAACAAAACCAATTAAAGCCTATGTTTTTACTCGAATCTTTGTTGTGTCACAGATGGATTTAAACTTAATCCTCTTTCTACTCGAACGAATTTGGACACACATTACTAACTTTGATAATTATAATTACATCATTACTAATTATTTTTAAATATTAAATATTTCAAAAATAATCAAATTTTATCATAAATGATGTGTTAATATTTATTTTATTAAGTACCATTGAAACTAAATTTTATAAATATAAACCTCGTTTTCTTATTATTAAAAATATATAAAAATAACATTGTATGGTATTTTCTATTTGAATTTCTACAAAATAACTTTTATAAACACTATTTTTTATATATATAATCTTGATTGTTTACCTTAACCAAATATTGAAGATGCAAATGGTTTGTCTTTTAGAGGAAGATATTTGAGCGTAAATGACAATTACATTGGATGACTCTTAGAACATCTTCAATGAAGTGTTTTAAATAAGATCATCTACTAATTATTTATTAATATTTCTCTCTAATCCCAATGTTGAGAACCTCTAAACATAATTACTACAATTTTAGTTCTAATGGAAGTTCTCTAAAAAGGGTTCTTAAATAAATTTTTTTTATTATAATTATATTAAACAAGAAGAAGTTAAAAATTAAACATTATATTTTACACATTATAAACCATGAAGATTCAAATACACATGAGATTATATAAAAAAACAAAAAAAACTCAATCTTTTAAAAGAAACAAACGTATATCTTAATTTGCTCCGAATTTTTGCCATAGATTCTCAACCAAATCCGCTTTTAGTTGTTCATTTTTATCCTATCCCGAAGTTGATTTCGAGTGGCCATCATATTGGCGAGATTTGTAGGCCAATCCGTTGAAAATGTGTAATCCACTTCCGCATTCCCGTTTCCATCTTGTTGATCGAATTCTGCTAAATTGGCATGAGTATATCCATCTCGTTTGTCTTCCACTATCATATTGTGAAGTATGATACATGCTCTCATAATTTTCCCAATCTTGACTATATCCCAAAAAAGAGCCGGATTTTTAACGATTGCAAATCGAGCTTGCAAAACTCTGAAACCTGTTCCACATCTTTTCGCAGATTCTTGAAACGTAGCAAATAACGATGATTTTGGATCTTGAGGAAGTGTAATTGATTGGATAAATGTTGCCCACTTAGGATAAATACCATCGGTTACATAGTCAGCCAATTTATACTCACGTCCATTTATAAAGTATTTAACTCTCGGTGCTCGACCATTTAAAATATCATCAAACACTGGTGAACGATCAAGAACATTAATATCGTTTAAAGTACCTGGAGGATCGAAAAAGGCGTGTCGAATCCAGAGATCATGTGAAGCTACAGCTTCTAAGACAATAGTTGGTTTGCCAGAACCACGAGTATATTGTCCCTTCCAAACAAAATGTTATAGTCAAAGATTAAATCCCAAAATCGAATCAAAACGAAAACGAAGAGAAGAAATCGCAAATTTCATGTATAAATCGATTTGAAGCTTTCTAGGATTCAAAAAAACAAGGAGAAGAAGAAGAATACATAACCTGAGAATCCTGACCCTTGAATGAAACTCGATAATCTCTCGGATCATGCTTTTTGCCTTCGAATCACCCTTTGCATCAAAACTGGAATCGCGAAAAAGAAAGAGACGACTCCTCTTGTCTTTTTTTTCATCCAACAGGAAGTCGACACGTTAGGACTTCTAAGGAGTTCTGAAGAAGCCTTGGACCAGAAACGGATATGAAGAAAACCTAATAAAAAATCAGTATTTTGGGTTTTTTTCTTTAGAATTCCAAATCCAGATACCCATTAGAAACTCCATTAGGGATGGTCTTAAGATCCACTAGTTACTCATGTTTTATTTTCGTTATAAAATTTGTGGAACCCACGTTTTAGTTGAAAATAACTATTTACACCAAAATTTGTTACTCTACCTAATAATAGAGGAATAAAATAGCACTTTTCCACTTATTTATGTGGAATTTGGTTTTTTTTATTTAAATTCCATTAATCTTTAGTGTGTCACCATTTGAAGCCTAAATGCCTTTCACAACCAAATACACCATTAGAAATAACAAAGTTATTATTTTATAAATCTATTTATTTTACCAACAATATTTTTTCTTTCCACACCAACTATATACTTTATTGGTATTTTAATTGACATTTATGCTTTTTCTACGTATTTTCTAATTAGTTTTGTATTTTGTATGAACTAATGGTCATTGGAAGAAAATATTCAGATTTTACATGTATTAAAGAAAGTGTCACCCAATTGGATACTTCTTATATATCTAAAATCTATATATATATATATATATATTATTTATCTATCTAAAATCTTATGCCCACTCTCTCCTTATTTATTTATCTTATGCTCTGAAGTATTAACACATATGTTGAATCGTGCTGAATCAAATGGTCTGATACATGGCATACAGATTGGTCGCCAATCACCTTCCGTGTCACATTTGCTCTTCGTAGATGATTCCCTGTTTCTTTGTTCGGCTTCTACTTCATCTTGCAGGGCTCTCAAGGGTATTTTATATCAGTATGAGAGAGCATCGGGACAAATGATTAATCCTAATAAATCAGCCATTATGTTTGGAGCTCGTGTTCCTTTAAGAATGCAGACACAAATACGAAATTCATTGCAGATTCATAATATTGGTGGTTTTGGGAAATATCTGGGATTGCCGGAACATATTGGGAGAGCAAAAGTTAGGAAATTCTGATATATTGTTTATAAGGTAAGAAATCGATTAATGAGATTAACAACAAAGTTTCTCTCCCATGCAGGCAAAGAAATCCTTTTAAAAGAAATTGCAATGGCTTTACCTATCTATTCAGTGAATTGCTTTAAGCTTCCTTTATCCATCTGCTCTGCAATTACGAGTTTGTGCTCAGATTTTTGGTGGATTAAATCGCCAACACACAAAGGACTTCGTTGGTATTCCTGGGATCGACTTTATCTGCCAAAACGAGAAGGTGGTTTAGGATTCTGCGACTTAATATCCTTTAATACAGCGCTTTTGGCTAAACAATGTTGGCAGGTCCTTAAAAACCCTCAAAGCCTTCTGGCTCGATTATTGAAATCTTGTTATTACCAAAATTCAATTATGCTTAGTGCGGGACGTGGGACTCTGCCATCCTATGGGTGGCAATCTCTTCTTTATATCCGAGACTTATTATTAAAAGGCATTCGTCATGTTATTGGAAATGGCTCCTCAATACGGGTGTTTCAATATTCTTGGTTCCATGTAACACCTCCATGTCCACCTAGGATCCGTAGAGATAGGATTGTGGATATGAATCTCACTCTTAACTCGCTTCTCATAACTGATAAGTTGGCATGGGATGAGAGTAAGCTCACTGATTTTGTTCATCCATGAGATATACCAACAATATTATCAATTAAACTCCCTATGATTGTCTGTGAGGATTACTTAGGATGGAATTATTCCAACTCTGGTTTGTACTCTGTTAAGTCAGACTATTGGGTCGAAACAGACCATAGCCAAAGGGATGCAATTAACCCACCAACAGACGATATATCTTTGATATCAAAAATCTGGAAACTTCCAATCCCTCCGAAAATAAAGGCTTTTCTATGGCGACGCTTAACTCATTCTTTGGCTTGTCGGGATGCTTTGAAACGTTGTCATATACTAGAGGATTCTTCCTGTCATCGATGTGGAGTTATGGCTGAAACTAATAATCACATATTTTTTGAATGTCCACAGGCTTCTATTATTTGGAATGGATATGATATAATTTATTCTAGTATTGATGATCATAATCTACACTTTGATGCTGCTATGAAGAAAATTATTAGTAAATCATCTATGTTAATGCTGCCGGTTCATCAAAGAATTGAATCAATCGTAATCCTATGGCGGATTTGTAAAAATAGAAACTTATTCTGTTTTCAAAGACGCTCTGATACTTGGCAGAAAGTTCTTACACTTGCTATTCAAGATTCTGAAGAATGGGCTCGATTTAATACAAGCCAACCAATTGATCGTAGTGTACATATTAATTCCTCTGATACGCCTATAAAATGGATGCCTCCTCCTTCACCTTGGATAAAATGCAATTATGATGGGAGTTATCGATTGAGTGATCAGGTTGCGGTATCGGGCTGGATTTTCCGGGGCAGTTATGGATCGTTTTTGGGTGCGGGACATGCAAGAGGACATATTGTTTCTTCACCGTTACAAGAAGAACTACAAAGCTTACTTTGTGCGATGCAACATGCTTGGTGTCGGGGATACTGTAATGTGATATTCGAAGGAGATAATCAAAATGTGATCAAGATTTGCAATGGGAAAGCTGGACCTTTGGATACGATCAATTGGAGCCGGGACATTCAGCGATGGATGTCTCTTTTTGATGGGTCTACCCTAACTTGGGTGCCAAGAAGAGCAAACGGCGTTGCAGATTTATTGGCAAAGAATATGAGACTGCAAAGTAGTAGTTTTATTTTCTATAATGCAATTCCTATATGTATTGCTCAAAACATCTATTCTGATGCTTCCTCTTAATAAAGTGAAAGTTCGTGTTTTTTAAAAAAAGATTATAGTTAATTTATGATGTATTATGTTTTTATGATTGAATAAAAATTATACACCGGATTTTTAATTGTTAATTTATGATGTATTATGTTTATTTGTGTTTACTTTTTATATTAATTATGTATTTTGAAATTTACTTTTGTTATGTATTTGTAATTTGTATTTTTTATTATCTATGTAATATGTATTTTTATTATATTTAATGTTTAAAAGAAAGGAGATAACTTTATAGCATAAAATTGGATAATATCACTATACATATTTTGTTTCAGAATGAATTAAAAATAAAGTTAAAGTAGAGAACCAATTTACAATAAAAAAACTTCATCTTCAAAAAATGAAGCACCATTGAAGTGAATTTTGCTTCAAAATGAAGCAAAAAGTAGAAAATAAAGCACCATTGAAGATGGTCTAAACATTTATTTAAAAGTTGTTGAAACTTTTATTATGTAGGGAATTTAGGTTTTATGGTATATTTAAACATTTAGGGTTTAGGGTTTAGGATACCATANCATATTGTTGTCAATATTGGTTTCATTAAAAAAACAAAATATTTGTTGACCAGAAAGGGTGACATGTACACCCTTTTGTACCTTTGTACGATTATCAATAGCATTAATATGATACAACAAATTTGTCGCATTGATACACCAAATTTGTTGTCTATTAGTTGAAAGAGTGTTTTTTGAAATATTAGTTATAGGTTGAAAGGATTTATATCAGTTTAGGGTCTAGTG
>OVBE01002185.1:0-31881 GCA_900406425.1 Iberis pinnata | reverse complement strand
GCTTCTACCCATTTGGAGACATAGTCAACGGCTACCAGAATATAGCTATTACCAAAACATGGATGGTTGAATGGTCCCATGAAGTCAATTCCCCAGACGTCAAACACTTCAAGCTCTAAAATCGGCATCTCATTTCTTCTCCCAATGTTCCCTGCCCTTTGACATGGGTCGCAAGTAGAGATGAATCTATGTATGTCCTTGAAAAGTGTTGGCCACCACAAACCTGCTTGAAGGATTTTATTAGCGGTCTTGAATGTTGCAAAGTGACCTCCATAAGAGGAACCATGACAGTGTTCCAGAATTCCTTTTACTTCACCTTCAGCTACTCACCTTCTGAATAGTCCGTCTGAACCTCTTTTGTAGGGAAAGGGGTCATCCCAATAGTAATCCTTTTCATCACTTAGGAACTTCCTTCTTTTATGCTCGTTGAAATCTTCAGGGATTGTCCCATAGACCTTGTAATTAACAAATTCTGCATACCATGGTGGTGCTTTCGTTGTTACCACTTCGCTTTCCAAAAATGCACATGTGTGGATTATCATGAGTTGCTCTTCAGGCATAGAGTCATCAATTGGTACCGAGTCATCAATCCTCATTTTTGACAAGTGATCCGCTACACCATTTTCAATACCCTTTTTATCCACTATCTCCATGTCAAACTCTTGCAAAAAGAGAATCCATCTTAGCAGTCTAGGTTTGTTGTCTTTCTTAGCGTAGATGTGCCTCAGTGCAGCATGATCAGTATAGACTACCACCTTAGAACCCACCAAGTAGCTTCTGAATTTTTCGAATGTGAAGACGACTGCTAGCAACTCCTTCTTTGTTGTTGCATACTTTACCTGAGCATCATCCATAGTCCTACTAGCATAATAGATAACATGCACCTTTTTATCGATCTTCTGCCCTAAGACAGCTCTAACTGCATAGTCTGAGGCATCGCACATGATTTCAAATGGGTAGTCCCAATTGGGAGCCTGAACTATTGGTGCAGTTACCAAGGCTTCCTTAATGCGATGGAAAGCTTCTAAACACTCTGTGTCGAAGTTGAACTCGGCTTCATTACACAAAAGACTTGTTAAGGGTCTGGCGATTCTTGAGAAGTCCTTAATAAACCTTCTATAAAAGCCCGCATGACCAAGGAAACTCCTGATGTCCCTTACTGTTTTTGGCGGTTGCAACTGCACCATTACATCGATTTTAGCATTGTCTACCTCTATACCCTTCACTGAGAACGTGTGTCCTAGCACTATCCCTTTTCGTACCATGAAGTGGCACTTCTCCTAGTTCAGGACTAGATTTTTCTCCTCGCACCTGGTTAGGACCATGCACAGATTCGATAAATAGGAGGAGAAAGAAGAGTCATACACGGAAAAGTCATATGTGAACACCTCAACTACCTCCTCGATTAAATCTGAAAAAATCAAGGTCATACACCTCTGAAAGGTGGCATGTGCATTGCAAATCCCGAACGGAATCCTTTTATATGCAAAGGTGCCGTAACGGCATGTGAATGTGGTTTTTTCTTGATCATGGGGTGAATAGGGATTTGGAAAAATCCACTATATCCATCAAGGAATCAGTAATAAGGATGGTTGGCTAGGAAATCTAACATTATGAAGGGTAATGGGAAATGGTCTTTTCTAGATGTTGCATTCAACTTCTTGTACTCGATGCACATTCTATGACCAGTAATCATTCTAGTTGGTATTAGTTCATCTTTGTCATTTTTAATCACAGTGATTCCTCCTTTTTTGGGACACAATGAACTGGTGATATCCAAGTACTATCTGAGATATGATAGATAAAACCAACATCCAACAGTTTTATAATTTCCTTTTTTACCACTTTTTTCAGATTGGGGTTTAGTCTTCTTTGGGGTTCAATGCTAGAGTAAGATTCATTTTCAAGATTGATTTTATGAGTGCATAGACTAGGTAATATCCCTTTTATGTCATCCAATGAATACCATATTGCCTTCCTAAACTTCCTCAATTCAGTCAACAATGATCCTAACTCATTTTCACTAAGCTCATTACTCACTATGACTGGGTATGTTGAGTTTGGTCCAAGAAAAGCGTACCTTAGTCCCTTAGGTAGTGGTTTCATTTCCACACTTGGTGCCTTTAGTTCAGACCAGTCTTCAGATATTTTAGAGTCCATTGAAGCTTGGGTAGTCTTTTGATTCAGTTCTTTTTCGGATCCAAATTCCTCAGCAGCTGAGAAGACTTGTTTTTCTGGACTTCAGATATCTTTGAATGGTTCTCCGGACTCCACTGGTATTTGCGAGTCCAAGATCTTCTTATATTCCAGACTTTCTCCTCGTAGGTCCCCTTTATTCTCATTCTTGGTCAATGCAATTTGGAGGTCATCTTCCAGACCAATCTCTTCCAGGAATTCATCATTGATTTGATCAAACTCTTCCATGTAGAAGACCTCTCCTCCAGCAGCTGGTTTATGCATGACTTCTTGAATGTCGAAAGTCATCTTCAGCTTCTTGCCCATATTGAGCTGGATTTTTCCCTTTTGAACGTCTATGACGGCTCCAGTAGTAGCCAAGAATGGTCTACCTAAAATCAGAGGGTCTCTGGGTTCTTCACTCATGTCTAGGACCACAAAGTCGGTTGGTATTTCAGCCGCTCCAACCCTTACAGGTAGATCTTCAAGGATCCCATGTAGGATCCGCACCGATTGGTCTGCAAATACCAAAGATATATTGCAGGGCTTGAAAAGTCTGAAACCTAGCCTTCTTGCAACTGACAGAGGCCTGAGGCTTATTGAAGCTCCTAGGTCACAAAGCATTTGTCGAAAGACAAAGGTCCAAGTGAAGAAGGTAAGGTAAATGATCCTGGGTCTGCTAGCTTCTTCGGGGTAAAGGTCCTTGTGATGATCGCACTGCATTCCTCACTTAGAACTACCATTCCCTAAATCTCATTTCCTCTATTTGTGATAGCGTCCTTCAGGAACTTTTTGTATGGAGGCATCAAAGTGATTGCGTGGAGAAGAGGTACCTTGATTTCAGTATCATTCATATATTTCTCAAAAACACTTTTATACTTTTCCATGATTTCCTTCTTGAATCTAGAGGGGAAAGGCAACCGTGGAACATATGGTGGTGGAATGAAGGGTGTGTCTTTCCGTTTTGTTGCAGATGGTTGTTCATCAGGAGGTGGATCCAGGATCACTTATGGTGGATGTTGCAATGGCTTTTGTGTATCAGTTATTACAGGTTCTTCTTCTTCAATTTCTTTCAAACACGACTCCCCCCAACTTGGATATCACTGGCCTCAGTGATAAGAGTGGTCTGGCGTGGCGATAATGCCTTCCCACTGCAGAGAGTAATGGCTTTCACATGAGCAACATCGTGGGGTTGTGATGTGGAGGCGCATTGTGGAGTATCAGATGAAGAAGTAGAGTGGGATGCAGTTTTGCTTTCCAACGAAGAGATACGGGATGTAAGGGCGTCAAGTTTGGTATAAACGTCATTGAAGGATGAGTCCAACTGAGTATGAAGTTCACCAAACTTTTTTGATGTTTCCAGCATAGCAGACACTTGACCATTGAGAAGTTGTTGAAGTAGGGTCTCAATGTGTGTAGAGGAAGGAGGAGGGGGTGGAAGAGGAGATCGATCTCGCGGTGGAAAAGAAACCGTGTTTGTAAGCAGAGGCGAGGAAGGGTCGAATGTCCTTCTGAGGTGGAGCCTTGTACACTTGGTGTTGTGGGATAGCAATGGTGTTGCTTCTGTAAGAAAGATCAGGGTTGGTAGAGTAGTTGAAGTACCCATTGTTGTAACCCCCTTGGTTTTGCACATAGCACATTTCTTCTTGTTGTTGAGCTTCGGAAACTTTAAGCTGGAGTTGCTCTTCATCAGAGATGAAGTGAACTTGATGTTGTTGACCCAGGAGTAACCTGTCCAACTTCTCATTCAGCGCTTTTATCTAATTCTTAGTGCCATCATCAGATGTTGAAAGACCTTGGGGTGTTCTATCGTAGTCCTCATGGTAGATCCCATCAGACTGGGCAAGGTTCTCAACCAACTCCCATCCGTCATCAACTTCTTTGTTGAGGAAGTTCCTGTTACTTGCAGTGTCCAGCAGCATTCTGATCTTAGGCAGGGCACCTCTGTAGAGTGTGCTAAGTAAGGGAGCCTTGCTGAAGCCGTGATGGGGGCATTGCATAGTGTAGTTTTTAAAACGCTCCTAGGCTTCAGAAAAGGTTTCATCGGTCTTCTGTGCAAACCCTGAAATTTCATTCCTTAAGCGTGATGTCCTTGAAGTTGAGAAGAACTTCGCAAGGAATGCCTTCTTGCAGGAATCCCATGTTGTGATGAAGTTCTTGGGGAGTGACTTCTCCCACTAATGCGCCCTTCTCCCCCAATGAGAATGGGAAGAGGCGTAGCTTGAATGCGTCTTCATTCACACCGTTGATCTTTGTCAGACTGCAGAACCTGTCGAACTCATCTAGGTGATCAAGTGGGTCTTCCAAAGGTATCCCATTGAACCTGTTGCTCTGGATCATAGCAATGAGACTATGCTTGATCTCGAAGTTGTTGTTCTGGATTGCAGGTGGATTGATTCCATGTTTGACAGTGTGAGTGTTTGGGTTGTCACCAGCACCAATGGTGTTCTTGTTTTCTCTATCAATGTTGTCTGCCATATTGAGGTTCAACCTTCGCAAGTGTTCCGCACGTTCTTGTTCACGTCTTGCTCGAGTGTGTTCTCATTCAAGAGCTCTGATGTCGTCTACGAGTGGAAGCAAGTCAGTTGGTCCTATGCTTCTCATGTTCATACACTGCTAAGCAGGTACCTGAAAACAAAGCAAACAAGGTAGACTGGTAAGTAAAAACGTAAAGTAAAAGCTTGATCTGAAAAGATCCAAAATCCAGAATGTAGTAATAAATCCCAAATGGCAATGGCGCCAAATTGATAGTAGGTTTTTAAGCCTACTGGGTATCAATCACCCATCGTTGTAGTAAAGATGGGTTTGTCAATCCATAATGGGAGTATACTAAACAATTTGGATGTAATGGATGTTTTAAAGTCATGCTAAATGTTAAAAGGGGTTTGTTGCTAAAAGGTCCTAAGTGCAAATGAACATAAAAAGCATAAAACAGTAACAAGCATAAAACACTTAAATGCAAAACAAAGTAAAAGCAAGAAAGGGTAAAAGGTGCAACCAATGTAAAGCAGAACCTGAGGACAAAAGGTAACTGACTAAGGAATCTATCATGGACTACCTAAGTACCTAACATACCTTAAACAATGAGTTGACCCCTAGACAGTAGCTACACATATAATCAATTCCAATTCCTTGGCAACCAATCTCAAGCAAAGCTATCACAGACTCAATTGCCGTCATAGACGGTGACTACCTAGCAGGCATTAACAACTACTACTTTAGTCAACTCGTTTCCCACATCTATTAACAGAGAATGGGAAATGAGTTTCCGAAACCCCCTCGGTCCGGTCACCTTCAATGACTCACATTTCAATGTTGAAGGGCCTAACGACGGGTCTTCATCCCTTCCGGGTAGATATACAATCAGCATCATTAAGGTGAGGTGGAACAGAAATGATCTAAGAACAATCAACTTAGGTACTAAGGCAAACCCAGAACATCAATCCTAATCTACCCTCATCCTCAGGAACTTAGTGAACTACTCACTACTCATGGGCGTAGAAGCAGATGAAACAGCAAACATAACCTTAAAGCTAAACATGCAGATCTGGGAAAAACAGATGAAGAACAGCAAGAACATAAACCCATAAATGAAAAACAGCAATAAAACAGTAAACTAAAACAGGAGGTTAAAGCTTAAAACGTAAATCAACATGCACCAGATATGCAACAAGGTAAATCTAAGCAATGAAACTAAATAAAAACAGAAGATTAGCTAAGAACTTAAAAGAAATCTGGTTTTTACACCAAGAACATGAAGAACAAACTAAAGAAATGAAAAACCTAAGACAAAACCTAGAAAAGAAAGAAAAACTAAAAGCTTGTGCAATTGGGGGCGAATTAGGGATTTTCTAGTATTCAGAGAAAAGCCCTAATTCGCACTAAAGACAAAATGCCAATCATTTTCTTGGATCTTGGGCCTTGATTCAGGTGGTATCCGGATTTGATTTGGTCAGGTTGGAGCGTGTTTGACTTCAAGTTGGTGAGTGCGCGATCGATTCGGGCTGAATATGCTTGCATGGGATCAATCCAGTTGAGGTGCATCCAAAGTGTATATGAGGTTGGGATCAGTCCCGGCATTGAGTGCCTGAGATCGATCCAGACATATGTGAGATCGATCTTGCCTGTTTTCTTCTTAGTCCTGCTTCAACTTCGTGCACTTCCTTAGCTTCGTTCGAGACTTCACAAACTTCATTGAATGAAAGAGAGGAGGATCAATCCCGATTTAAGATGGGATCGATCTGAGGTGAGTTGGGATCCATATTGCAAGTGATGAGATTGATCCTGCATAGTGTTGAGTTGGGATCGATCCTGCCTTGATGCAGAAATGCTTGAGATCGATCATGCATAGTGTTGAGTTGGAATCGCTCCTGCCTTGATGCATAAGTACTAAGATCGATCCTGCAAGTGTTGAGATAGATCATGCGTACTGTTGAGTTGGGATCGATCCTGCCTTGATGCAGAAGTGCTGAGATCGATCCTGCAAATGCTTAGATAGATCCTGCATAGTGTTGAGTTGGGATCGATCCTGGCTTGATGCAAAAGTGCTGAGATTGATCCTGCAAGTGTTGAGATAGATCCTGCAGAGTGTTGAGTTGGGATCGATCCTACCTTAGTTCTAAGGTAGATCTAGTCCATTCCATGTTGAGTGCTGCTCCATTCAATGTTAAGTGTTGCTTTTCTGAAATCTCACAAATCCTTCCCAAAAACTCCTGAAAGTCCTGAAAAATCTCCAAAATGCGTGCATATGCAAATTCTAATGCAAAAGTCCTAAAAATCATAAACTTACTAAAATAAACTATAAATGTGATGTACGCACGCTTTTAGACCTCAAAATTGATGCTAATTGATATGTAAAATCCATAAAAATTCAGAGTCATCATACACTAGTAAGTTGTTGTTGCTGCGGTTGTTGAAAACCATTATGTTGTTGCTGCTTTGGGTAGTAACCTCTGTTCTGGTTCAAGTTGTTGAAGTGTTGAGAGGTCTTCTTCTATTGAGGTGGGTACACTTGGTCTTGAGGATTATCAATATTGTTGCTTCTGTAAGAAAGACCAAGGTTGTTAGAGTAGTTGAAGTACCATTTGTTGTAACCCCCTTGGTTCTGCACATAGCACATTTCTTCTTGTTGTTGAGCTTCGGCAGCTTGAATCTGAAGTTGTTCTTCTTTAGAGATTAAGTGAACCTGATGTTGTTGACCCATGAGTAACCTGTCCAACTTCTCATTCAGTGCCTTTATCTCCTTCTTAGTGCCATTATCAGATGTAGAAGGACCTCAGGGTGTTCTGTCGTAGTCCTCACTGTAGATCCCATAAGACTGGGCAAGATTCTCAACCAACTCCCATCCATCATCAACTCCTTTGTTGAGGAAGTTCCCGTTACTTGCAGTATCCAGCAGCATTCGGATCTTAGGCAAGGCACCTCTGTAGAGTGTGCTGAGTAAAGAAGCCTTGCTGAAACCGTGATAGGGGCATTGCATAGTGTAGTTTTTGAAACGCTCCCAGGCTTCAAAAAAGGTTTCAGCATTCTTCTGTGCAAACCCTGAAATTTCATTCCATAAGCGTGTTGTTCTTGAAGTTGAGAAGAACTTCGCAAGGAATGCCTTCTTGCAGACATGCCATGTTGTGATGGAGTTCCTGGGGAGTGACTTCTCCCACTGATGTGCCTTCTCCCCCAAAGAGAATGGGAAGAGGCGTAGCTTGAATGCGTCTTCATTCACACTGTTGATCTTTGTCAGACTACAGAACCTGTCGAACTCATCTAGGTGATCAAGTGGGTCTTCCAAAGGTAGTCCATTGAACATGTTGCTTGGACCATAGCAATGAGACTATGCTTGATCTCGAAGTTATTGTTATGAACTGCATGTGGATTGATTCCATGTCTGACGGTGTGAGTGTTGGGGGTTGTCACCAGCACCTATGGTGTCCTGGTGTTCTCTGTCAATGTTTTCTGCCATGTTGAGGTTCAACCTTCTCAAGTGTTCCGCACGTTCGTGTTCACGTCTTGGCCGAGAGTGTTCTCGGTCAAGAGCTCTGATGTCGTCAACGAGTGGAAGCAAGTCAGTTGATCCTCTGCTTCTCAGGTTCATACACTGCTAAGCAGGTACCTGAAAAACAAAGCAAACAATGTAGATTGGTAAGTAAAAATGTAAGAGAAAAGCTTGATCTGAAAAGATCCAAAATCTAGAATGTAGTAACAAATCCCAAATGGCAACACCGCCAAATTGATAATAGGGTTTTAAGCTTCCCAACATCTAATGCCTTAGAAGGAGAAGACGAATCTTTGAAGTCACCTAGGTCCGGACACCTTCAATTGACTCACCTTCGGGTGTTAAAGGGCCTAACGGCGGGTCTTCGAATCCCTTCCGGGTAGAAGTACAATCAGCATTACAAACAAGTGAAACATAAGTGATCTAAGATCAAATAGCTTAGGTACTAAGGTAAACCCAGAACATCAACCCTAGTGTACTCCTATCCTCAGGAACTTAGATGACTACTCACTACTCATGGGAGTAGAAGCAGATGAAACAGAAAACATAACTTCAAAGGTAAACATGCAGATCTGGGAAAAACAGATGAAGAATAACAAGAACATAAACCCAGAAATGAAGAACATCAATGAAGCAGTAAACTAAAACAGGAGATTAAAGCTTAAAACATAAATCAACATGCACCAGATATACAACAAAGTAAAGCAAAGCAAGAAAGCTAAAGAAAAACAGGAGATTAACTAAGAACTTGAAAGAAATATGGTTTTTACACCAAGAACATGAAGAACAACTTAAGAAAATAAAACCTAAGACAAAAACCTAAAAAGGAAAGAAAACTAAAAACTTGTGCAAATGGGGGCGAATTAGGACTTTTATAGTGTTCAGTGAAAAGCCCTAATTCGCACTAAAGACAAAATGCTAATCACTGTCTTAGATCTTGGGCCTTGGTTCAGGTGATATCCGGATTTGAGTTAGTCAGATCGGAGCGTGTTTGACTTCGAGTTGGTAAGTGCGTGATCGATCCAAGCTGAAAACGCTTGCATGAGATCGATCCAACCGAGATGCATCCAAGGTGTGTCTGAGGTTGGGATCGATCTCAGGTATTAAGTACTGAGATTGATCCAGACATAAGTGAGATCGATCTTGCCTTGTTTTCTTCTTAGTCTTGCTTCAACTTCATGCACTTCCTTAGCTTTGTTCGAGACTTCACAGACTTTGTTGAATGA
Organism: Iberis pinnata; assembly: GCA_900406425.1. Classification (NCBI taxonomy): domain Eukaryota; kingdom Viridiplantae; phylum Streptophyta; class Magnoliopsida; order Brassicales; family Brassicaceae; genus Iberis; species Iberis pinnata. Next base: position 22,491 of record OVBE01002185.1, on the reverse strand, counting down.
GGGAGAGAGAGAGGGATCGATCCTGGCTTGAGATGGGATCAATTTGAGGTGTGTTGGGATCAATCCTGGTTAAGCTGTGAGACCGATCCCAGATCAATCTGGAGAAGGCAGTAGGATCTATCTGAGAAGAGGCTGAGATCGATCCCGGTATATGCTGAGGTCGATCCTGCTTTGGTCCTTAGGTAGATACAGTCCATTCCATGCTAAGTGTTGCTCCATTCAATGTTAAGTGATGCTTTTCTGAAATCTCACAAATCCTTCCCGAAAACTCCTGAAAGTCCTGAAAAATCTCCAAAATGCGTGCATATGCAAATTCTAATGCAAAAGTCCTAAAAATCATAAACATACTAAAATCAACCATAAAGATGATGTACGCACGCTTTAAGACCTCATAATTGATGCTAATTGATATGTAAAATCCATGAAAATTTAGAGTCATCAACAAGACATTGTTCACCTATTCAAAGAGTGATGATCTGATGGTTGTGCAAATCTATGTCGATGACATAGTATTTGGTGCAATAGACAAAGCAGTTGTTGACATATTTATTCAACACATGACTCAAGAGTTTGAAATGAGTATGGTTGGAGAACTGACTTATTTTCTTGGCTTGCAGGTTAAACAGACAGAAGAGGGCATCTACTTGAGTCAAACCACATATGCAAAAAATCTGGTTACACGATTAGGACTTGACTCATGTAAGACAGCCATAACACCTATGAGTACAACCTGCATATTGTCTCGAGATAATAACAGAAAAGATGTATATCAGAAGCTGTACAGAGGGATGATTGGAAGTTTGTTGTATCTTACATCCAACAAACTAGATATATGCTTGAATGTGGGTGTCTGTGCAAAGTATCAGGCAAAATTGAAGGTGTCACATCTGCATGCTATCAAGCGAATCATCAAATATATCAAGGGACCAATTGATCTGGGTATTGATTACACCAAGGACACCAACAGCAATCTCGCTGGATATTGTGATGCCGATTGGGCTGAAAGTTCATATGACAGACCGAGTACAAGCGAGGGATGTTTCCTTCTGGGTAATAATCTGATAGCCTGGTAGAGTAAGAAACAGAAATGTGTTTCACTATCTACAGCTGAAACTCGGTATATTGCAATGGGTAGTTGCTGCAGTCAACTGTTGTGGATGAAGCAAATGGCCAATAACTATGGGATTCATACTGCCTTGATGCTGATTCACTATGACAATTAGAGTGCCATTAACATAGCCAAAAATTCAATGCAACACTCACGGACCAACCATATTGACAGCATACACCACTTCATTCGTGAGTTAATTAAGGATAAATTAATTATGGTTGAGCATGTGGGAACTAATTTTCAACTTGCAGATATGTTTACAAAACCACTGGATTTCAATCAGCTTATCAATCTTCGCAAGGCCATAGGAGTTTGTGAACTCTGATGGGCTGAGAATATGATTATCTCAATGGCTGGAAAAGAGTTGCATGTCATGCCGTCTGAAACAACCAGTACTAGTAGAACCAGACCTGAGACCATATTAGATGACACAAGATCAGATAACAACTCAACGCATATACTGAATTTGTGTTTCAGGGGAGTAGGATCAGATAACAACTCAACGTATAGAATGAATCTACGTTCTGGGGGGAGTAGTCTCAACTTATGGGGAGTGATTTAATGATTATGATAAATGTTTACATGAATACTTTTGCATTTTGCGTTTGGTATTGGCTGATTACTTGTCTGTTGCGTTGATTATCAGGTTAATCATCAGGTTGCTCGTATAAGTGCTTGAGTGACAAACTCAGTCAGAAAGGGGGAGACTGAAGATGCAAAATGAAATGAAAATGAAAGACATATCGTGAAACAGCTTGGGTGGCAAACTCAGTCAAAAAGGAGGAGATTGAAGATGCAATGAAGATGGACAAGGAAAAGAAGATCAAAGATTCAAATGAAAAGAGTTGAAGAGAAAAGGAAAGCAGTTGTGGAGAATAAAAATACAACAACTTGTAAGGCAAGGATTTAGGAAAAAGGAAGAAAGAAGAAAGGAAATGAAAATTGGCAAAAGAGAAAAGAAAACTTGCTTAAAGAAAAGAAAGGCAAGAAGAAAGGGAATTGTGAAAGGGTTTTAGGATTAGGACTAGTATAAATATTAGGCTAGGGTGAATAAAGGAGATTAGTTCTCGTATGCCAAATATTTGATATTGAGTTAAGATATGTGAGAACCTGTTCGTGCGTCTGTGTGATTGTCAGACAGATCATCAGTGTAGCTAAGAGATTGTGATAGCAAGAACAACGGGTCTGAGCGATTTTGAGAAGCATATCATCAGCGTGGCTGAGTGACTGGAGAAGCAGATCGTCAGAGCATAAAGGATAGGATATGAGTGATTGCACAAGTAGATCATCAGACAAGAAAAAATTAAAAGAATCAAATTCATCGTAAAATAAAAAGACCATTGTAATTGTGATTTGTCTTAATAAAGGTATAGTTGAAAAGAAAGTGTTGTGTATTTTAGTCCGATTTACACTTTCACTTTTTCCCCTTTTCCAGGTTATGTCAGGATTCTTCTGTAGTTGCACAAGTTCTTCTATTTTCATGGTGTTATTTTGGGATTTGAGAATTGAAGATTTTACGCATTTAATCTTGTTTTATTTAAGTTAATTTCAAAGGTATTTTAAAAAAAAATCTTTAAGAATTTATGTTAATGAGTGTTCATGGGAAAATTATGTAGTAATACGAATTTTACAAAGAAAAAAAGGTTATGGTAATAACGGTGATATATTATCTCATAAGTTTGGGAGACGGGTGTTATACTTATAAAGCTCATTTGCAACGATGGTATGAGCTCTTTCTCAAGCCTCTTTTATGCTGTTGGTACATGCTTCAAACACTATTTATACAACTTTTAATTACTATTTACTCAAAAAATGGGAGCGGTGTTATGGACGTTAAGGGAATAAGATGGTGGCATTGAGTTTTATAGAAAATTTGGGAAGCAAGGATTGAATATTATTTTACAGGTTTTTCCTTCAATGCTCTAAAGATTGCTGAGAAAGCACAAATAGAAGCAGATTGATGGCTAAGGCATAGCAATAAAAAACAAACTCCAAGACCTAGAACTATGCAAGGCACAAGAAGATTTTCTTGGACCGCTTTTGCTATTGGCTCATTGAAATGTAATGTTGAGAAATCATGTTTGGGCTAGATGACTCAATTATTAAATGTTATTTTTAGCTTTTTTTATTCTATATTCATATTCAAATAATTGACTGGATTTTTGTAGGTATATTGGATGTGATCAATGTCTTACTAACATGTCTATCGAATGTGCTTAAAATCTATTGACTGAAATATTATTTTGATGTATTATGGCATGAGATCAAAAAGAAAATGTAGAGTGGAATGGATTCTCATACATGAAGAAGGGTAACTTTATAAATGTTATGAGATAAACCTATGTTCATTTAATTTCTTCATTGGAGAGGATGCATCAAATCTAATTATGGTTGAGAGTTTTAGTGGAAGTTTTGCTCCTCACATCAGAAAGTTTAGATCAAAAAAAGTTTCAAGATTGATTTTTCTTCCATATCTCTGCGGTTCTGCATTTTTTCTTCACGTTTCTGCGACTTCGTTCCGTAACTTGCGGTTTTTTAATACCCCTTATTTTCTTCCCTTCGTTACTCACTCTTCCTTCTTACTTCTCTTCTCCTCACAATGGACAGAGAGCTTTGGAAATCCATTCAAAACCTTAGTATCGGTATTGAGAGAGCTCCGATTCAACTTGATCAAAACACTCAACATCGACGGGAAATAGATCATCGGCTAAGTCTGGTGGTCAGATGTATCAACCCGCTTCATCAAAAGCCGCATGCAATGAAATAAACTTTACCAAGGGCCACTTAACAAGTCAGGTAAATGACGATCATAGTCTCCAGTTCTTCTTCATGCAAGAGCATCATCTGTTATCTGTGCTGGAAAATGGACCATGGTCCTTCAAGGACTGGATGATGGTCATTGATAGATGGACTCGACGTTAGTTTCTGGATTTTCTCCAACAAATAAGCTTTTGGATCCAGCTACATGGCATTCCAGACGATCTCCGAGATGATGCAATGTTGAGAGAGATAGGAAAGGAGCTAGGATCGGTTGAAGAAACACGTATCAAGGCGCCAATGGGTGATAAGCCAAGTGAAGCTTGGATTTGCATTCGTATGTCGATCACCACTACACTGACCTTTGCTCGCAGATTTTAACTCAACCCTAATGGTTACCCGATTCTTATTCGGTTTACCTATGACAAACTTTGTAAGTTTTACTTCCGTTGTGGCTCTCTCATGCATGAGGTCTGAGGCTGCAGGCATATATGGACAACCCTCCAGCACCAGAAAACTCCCCACAAAGAAGCCCCATCTTTCTGCAGCTTCCTGGGACTTCTCCTGTCTCCATAGCTAGATCAAATGAAGTTGTAGCTCCTTTTCTGCAGAATGAAGAAAATCCAGAATCATCATACCAGGAAGTCACTTCTAGACCTGATCATAACCTGATGATTAGCTTGGCTATTTTGAAAGAAATAGGTGTCTCACCATTATCCTCTGGATTGAAGCTTAAGGCAGAGGCAACTCCAGATGAGGCAAGACCATCAACTCGGCAAAAGGTAACTCAAACTGACTCTGATAAGGGGAGGGTGGCGACCCCAAAACCACCCTCAGCCAAATGAGATTACTGTATTGGAATTGTCAGGGGCTGAGGAATCCCCTGACAATTCGACAAATAAAGGGCATGATTCGTCAGTTTCATCCTCATGCTCTCATCCTCACTGAAACCAAAAACCAGGATAATTTTGTTGTAAATATCCGATAGACTTTAGGTTTCTTTAACTACTTTTTGGTACCCCCTATGGGACTTAGGGGAAGTTTAACTGTATTTTTGGGATGTAATGTAAATCTACGGATAATCGAGGAACCATCTTTGTATAAACTTGATGCATATATGGAAGTAAATGATGTTTCCTTTTATTTTCACTACCTATATGGTCCACCAAATCCACAAAGCAGAGCTCAATTCTGGAAATCACTCTTAATACATGACTCTGCCAAAATGAATTCAAATCTCCCTCACCTTTATTTTAGGGATATGAATGATATTGTTTCAAATTTAGAGAAAAAAGGGGGTACTAGACGACCAGATCATACTTTTCAATGCTTAAGAGGATTCATAAATGGGTTAAGGCTCCAGGATATCCCAACTGTAGGAGGTTTCTACACATGGACAGGTCGGCGTCATAACTATTGGATACAAAGTTGAATAGACAGAGTCTTGGCAAACCAGCAGTGGATAAATAAATTTAACAGAGCTTATGTGAAACTTCTTTAGTGGGGTGGCTTGGATCATCGTCCTCTATTAATCTCTACAAATTTGACTCCTTGGTCACGAAAGAGGCTTTTTAAATATGAATCTCGTTGGCAACAATACCCATCTCTTACTCAACAAGTAGCTCATATATGGACTACATCAAAACCATATTTCTCATCTCATTCATTCTATGGTCTATTACATGAGTGTAGAAGAGGGCTATATAAATGGAAACAAGAACAAAACTTAAATTCAAGTAAACAAATACAGGATATGACACGACAACTTCACTTAGCTTACGACCAATACCCACCGAATTATGAATACATTGCCAATCTAAAGGGACAACTATTCACAGCATGTAAGCGAGAAGAAGAGTTTTGGCAAATAAAAAGCAGAGCACTATGGCTAAAGAACAAAGACAAGAATACATCCTACTTCCATTCAAAGGTTAAGCAAAGACAATATCAAAATAGAATCATATCCATTGTTGATGATAATGGGAATGTGCATCATGAGGAACAGAAAATAGGGGAAGTTTTTGTTACTTATTTCTCAACCCTTTTCAAAGCTAACATCTCTTTCACCTCCCAGTCTTATCTTTTATTATGTGACTTTCCTTGCAAGGTTCAGGAGCATATGAATGCAGATTTAATAGCAAATGTCACGGATGATGAAATCCACAAGGCCTTACACCAAATTCATCCTGATAAATCTCCAGGCCCGGATGGCCTTACGGTTACATTCTATCAAGCGCATTGATCTATTGTGCAACCAGAGGTTATATCTTTTGTGAAACTGTTCTTTCAAGCAGGAGTGTTAGATGCTCAGGTTAACCATACTTTTATCTGCTTAGTTCCTAAGATGCCTTAACCACAAAAATCTAAAGATTTTAGACCAATAAGTCTAGCTAATTTCGCTTACAAGATAATATCTAAGATTTTAGCTAACATACTGAAGGAATGGATTCACTGTCTTATCTCGGAAGAGCAATCAACTTTTATCCCAAATAGGCAGATTACATATAATGTTCTTATAGCCCAGGAGCTTATTCATTCTCTCAAAACAAGATCTAAAATGATAAATTTATGGCTTTGAAGCTGGATATTATGAAATCTTTTGATAAAATAAAATGGCAGTTCCTGGACTTTATACTTAAGAGAATGGGATTTGCTGGCAAATGGTGTTCTTGGATTATGAAGTGCATTACAACAGTTCATTATTCCATTCTGATAAATGGCCAACTAAGAGGACACACCAAACCTAAATGTGGAATAAGACAGGGGGATCCTTTATCCCCTTATCTCTATATCATTTGTGTTGAGGCTTTGACTTATTTACTTAAAATGCAGAGCAAAAATAATAGTCTGACGAGATTTAAAGCAAGCAGAAATGGTCCATCTATGTCACATCTAATGTTTGCAGACGACCTCTTAGTATTTAGACAGGTTAAGGAACAGGAAGTGAATACACTGCTGAATACCCTTAAGGTTTATGGACAATATTCTGGTCAACGAATAAACTATCAGAAGTCAGCAATTTTATTTGGGAAATGTGTGGACAATGAAACCATTTCATCAATGAAACAACAGACTGGTATTCATAAGATAGGAGGATTTGGAAAGTACTTGGGTTTACCTGATGTGATTAGTAGGAGTACTTGTTCTCTATTTTCCTATCTTATTGATAGAGTTAAGCAAAAGATGAATCATTGGACAATAAAATTTCTTTCATCAGTCGGAAGAGAAACTTTGATCAAGTCCATCTTAACTGCAATATCTAATTGTGTAATGCAATGATTTTTACTACCAAAAAAGGTACTTGTGACATTAACAGGTTTGATTCGTAAGTTCTGGTGGTCAGGTTTGCAAGAAAAGGCAAAAATGCATTGGGTGAACTGGCAGACAGTAACAAAAAGCAAATCCTCTGGTGGCCTAGGTATCAGAGATTTGGAGGATTTTGATCTGGAACTTGTATAAAAAAAACATGGCGGCTCCTTACATCTCCAACTACTTTGCTTTCAAGGGTTTTTAAAGCTAAATACTACCCATCAACATCAATCATGGAAGCTCAAAGAAGGGGAACACAAGCTATGCTTGAAAAAGCATACATGCAGGTATGTCTTTGATAAAGAATGACATCTATTGGGTTGTTGGTAATGGAAAACAAATAAGAATCTGGGAAGATAGATGGATACTTCAACCACAACCTACTGTAGCGCTTAGAAGATGGTCAAGTTGTCCAAGAGATTTGAGAATAACAGACTTGTTGAAAGAAGGCATGGCTTGGTCTGAGATAAAACTTGGTCAATACCTTGACAATTTAGATATTGCAAATATCATGAGTATAAGACCAAGTATTCTTGGAATGCCTGATCAACCAGTATGGATGCATACAAAATCTGGTATCTATAATGTAAGGTCGGGATATCATCAGCTTCATCAGAGTCACTAGGAAAGGTTTCAAGAGAATGAAAATCAAGAGTTGTATAAGCAACTATGGGCTTTAAAATTCCCACAAAGCTGAAACATTTCTGGTGGAGGGTTATGAAAAACTCTTTACTAATTGCTACACTGCAAGTTAGAAGAGGCATCAAAATTGACACTAGATGTCAACTGCGCGGTGATGAAGAGGAGACAATGAATCATTTGTTATTTAAATGCAGAGTCTCCAAAGAAATATGAGAGTTAAGTCCGACCCCTAGACTTACACCTACACGTGATGACAACTCTTTAGTTGAAAATGTTACTTTAATCTTCGGTGATTTAAACCACAATCATCATGGAATATATTCTCTGCACATTTTCTTTGGTTGAAGTATTTGGAGAATGCGAAATGCATTGGTCTTTAGTAATCAAAGAGAGAGCATACCAGATGTTATAAATCGGGCAATCACTTATGCTGGAAGCTGGCAAGAGATTAATTTGGACCAATAGAAACATAAGAATGTTCAAACAGGGAGGAAAAGACCACAAAATTTTGATTCTTCTCTACATGTACAACCAAATGTCGTATTGATCCAAATTCTCATGTTTTATTTACATATGGTTCTTGGATCTCAAAGTTTGCTCCTGTGGGCGTGGGATGGATACTCTATTTTAGAAACAAAAAGGTGCTCCAAGGCTTCTCATCGACAAAAACTCTCTTGGCCTCTTCTTTAGATGCTGAGGCGTATGCTATATTTGAGGCTTTAAAATGGATGTTGGCCTTGGGATATAGGAGCATAATCTACTTAGTGACTCAAGGATACTCGAAGATACTTTCTATGACCAAGTCACTAACGAACCCGAATGAATAGAGGAATAATACCCCAACAAAGGAAGTTTTAGCTATAATATGGGATATCTCAACCCTTACCAAGAAGTTTCAGAACTTTAAAATCACTTATACTCCTAGAGATGCAAATGTTGTAGCTGATGTATTAGCCAAGAGTGCTAGATTACACAATCGGCATTCAACAATTCAGTGGCGGTAGAACTTTTAATATAAATAGAGGTTAGTTACCCAAAAAAAAAAGGATGAAGTTTACTCCAAACGGACTTTATACCAATGGTAGAAAAACAAACTAATGGCCCAAAAAAGCCTGAAAGTAATCGCTTGGCGAAAAAAGAGCCTATAACGTTTGGGGTTGTCATTGATGGGCTTTGTTACACCAACGACCTGAATAATTGAATCAATAACACGTTCTTGTGTTGTGTTGGGATTTTATTTATTTATTTATTTATATCTCTAGTTGGAATAAAGCAAGAATTAAACTACACACAATACTAACTGAACCGATGGCCAATTTTCTAAAATAAAAACAAGAGGCAAAATCTATTTCACATTAATACCAGTTACAAGAACAACAAACTAGAAAAAGTGTGAAATACAGACGACCGAACTTTATTAGATTTTTTTGTTTTATCAATTTGTCCATTCATTTTTTTTTTGTTTTTTGCCTTTGGGTTTTACACAATAGTACTCGTTTTGCGTTTTTCATAAATAAGAAAATAAAACATAAAGTAAAACTAATGGAATCCCACAGCTCCGGTCTTCAAGGCAGGTGCATCCGGAGGCGGTGAAGGTAAGACGGTTAATGCTAATGTTGCACTGATGGCTGCCGCAATTGCTCCAAACACAAACGCCGGTAAGTTTCCGCCGCCGAAGAGAGCGTCTAAAGGTCCTGCTCCGAATGATACTATCATTTGTGGTATCACAATCGCCAAATTTAAAACTCCTAGTGAAAGTCCTGTAATAATAAAAGAAGCACGTTTTAGTTGATTTCAAATTTGTATTTTATGTTACATAAACTTCTTTATGGAATAATTGAATTGATTAACTAAATCAAAGCAAATATCATCTGCCCAAAAAAAATCACTAGAACACAATCTAGAATTACTATGTATATGGATTTATATCTAGTCAACAGAGGCATTTAATATTTAATTAGATAAGACTTAAATTGGAAACATATCTCTCAATTAATTATACAAATCACACCTTTGAACTAATTCAATGCTAATTTATTTTGCTAAAAAAGAAAGTGAATATGTAAATTTTTTTAAAAAAAATTGTTATAATTTTACCTTGTCCGGCGCCGGAACTATTTGAGAAAATGGACGCTAGTGCAAACGGAGTACTAAAAGTAATCTGTAAAATTATAAATAAAATTAGTTAATTTTGATTTTTTAAAAAAAAGTGAAAAAGTGAAAAAAAGAAGAACTTACCGCAAGTGGAATACCAAGAACAGAGAAGATACTTAAGGCTCCAGCTAGAATACCACTCGTGGGTCCGGCTAAAGGACCGTGAGTTTTCCGGTGATCTTCGGCTAATTTGGTAACGAGAATGGTCATGGCCAAACCAATAGCTAGAATATAATTCACAAGACCCCAAAGACGTTTAGCACCTCCCAATATACGACCACACCATTCAACACCAAGTGACATAAAACCAAGAACAATCGCATTAATCATTAGACCCAAAGCACCAGAGCTTACTCCTTTATTGTAAAGATGCTTCAATTTATCATTTCCTGCAGCATCTCCTCCGTACACTTCACGACCCATCCAATCAGTATCGAACAATAGAAAAGGGAACCATGCGAGCCAATTAAACACAGTCACTATCAAAAGCATCCACATCGGACGTTCCATGACTCTAAAAGCTCCAAAGATTTCACCGAAGAAAGGAACACTCGATTTCTTCTCGTCGTTTTCGTCGGAGTTTATCGCCGGAGACCATTGTTTGTCTTCAACGTACCAGAGAGACGTTATAGTGACGGCGAGGAGGAGAATGATTGCTAAGAAGAAACAGCTTTTGAGATTTGCGCAATAGATATCGCAAGCGTTTGTCATAGTGAAAGGAAACAATTTATGGAGTTTACTATAAGATCCAGCCGCGTATCCCATAATATTTCCAACCGCCATAAAAAACGAGAAAAACGCGTTTGCTACTCGCGTTTTTTTAGCGTCTCCTGCGGCTAAATCGCCTAAAAACGCACGGCATGGTCCTTGGAGTGTGTTGTTAGCTACGTCCAGGATCCAAAACCCTACCACGAAGATTCCGATGGCTCGGACCCTCGGACTTTTCTCGTCGATTTTGTCTCCCATGCTATGCCCGAGATCCGCCGCGTAACCGATTAAGAAAACGGCGAATGCCACCAGGAACGCTCCGGAGGCGATGAAAGGACGACGGCGACCGAATCTGGAGGTGCATCTGTCACTGTGGTAACCGACGATTGGTTGAACAATCAAGCCGGAGATTGGACCACAGAGCCAGATTAGAGACGACCATTGGTGTGGGATTCCAAGAAGTTGAACGTACGGAGTCAAGAGAGACAGTTGTAGGGCCCACCCGAACTGTATACCGGCGGCGATTGAAGCCACTGAGATGATTTTTCGCAGCGGAGATGGCTCCGGTGGTGACTGTGTCTCTTCAGACGCCGTATCTTTTGCGGCTTTTTCTGTTTCAAAGACTCCCATTATCCTAACCAAATCTTAATTTTAGATGAAGAAAAAGAAAATATGTTTCTTTTCCTTTTTGTATTGAAGAGGAGATTGTATTTTGTGATGAATGATACAATGAGATTGCATTGAATTTATAGAAAACCAGGATGAAGATTTTTTTTTTTTTTTCGGATAAGAGACAGTAAGAAATTAATTATCGTGAGTGTATGACAAGGTATTGCCACGTGTCAATTAGGATTTTTAAAATTTTTGTTATTAACACTAAATATGACATTAATTTCTGTTTTATTTTTTGTTTTCTGTTTTTTCTTTTTAACTGGATTTAATTGGTTTTGCCTTCAAGTGACTTGGACATGATTCAATTTTTCTGACAGCTTTAGATTTCTGTTTCTTTTTCTTTTTAGTTAATAAAACTTCCTACTCCCAATAATATCAATAAGTTGTGTTTGTCTAAATATGATTTTATGATATTTCGAGGTTGGGTACAATATTCGTCAAAGATTTTATATATCTATAACATATTTTCTTTAGTCTGGATAATTATTGAAACTTTTTGAATTACAAATCACTTACCTAGTTAAAATATATGATTAAAATAGGTCAAGTAAAAGTAAGCTACACCTAATTCTTTATAGAAGTATAATAAAAAGTTTTTATTTTGTCAAACATAAATATAATTATTAAAATCTTGACCAAACAAGAGTACGAAAAAAAATATATTTTGTTTGGTCATCAAATTTAATAATTAATGTGACTTAAGCCGGTCATATATATGACTAATCTAATTCAAAACACATAATGCTACATGGTTCAAAACAAGATACACTTGCCTTTTTGGATTGTTAGAATATATTTATACTTACCATATTGGATAATTAATAAAATATATCCACATTATCTATAATCGCAACCATATATAACGTAATTATAAATGGTTGTAAATCAAATCTTAATATTTTGGGCTCCAATTATATCTTTGATCAAACATTTAGATCACCGTATCATACCATTCTAATTATGACATGTTCAAACTTGGGATTATCTTGCTAAGAATCAACCTGTGAAAACACTTCCCATAATTGATGCTTCCAGTCTAATCCACAATTTTCTTTTAATTACGAGAATTAACAAGATCCGATTCATATAACCAATTTTTATAATGTAATGGAATCAAACTCCAATAAAAGAAAAAGTACAAAAATATCTACAATATTCTGGTTATTTCTTTATTTATAATTGACAGAATTTTTAGGACAAATATATTGTTTAGTAGGCTTGGGCACGGAGCGGATCAGTCGTAAAAATTTAATATTTGTAATTTGCTTTGTTATTGACGTATATCTAATTTTGCGATTTGCTTTGCTCCTGAAATACACAAATATATGGACTTACGAATATCCTGAAATTTCACAGATATTTTCGGATATTTGCGGATATCCAGTTTTCTCATTTCAATTCAACAAATATCCAAAACAATATTAGTAGCTTCTATACAAATATACTTTATTTATATTAAAATTATCCAATAAGTAGTAAATAACTAAAATCAACTAGATTTAGATAAAATATTAAACAAAATGTTAAAAGTTAGACGCACATACATTGAAAAACGACTGTTTTATTTTTGTAAATAGTAAAGACCATCGAAGAAAATATTTTTTTTCCACTGTAATGTAAACCATATTATCATTTCCACATTAGTCGTATGAACTTTTACATCTATCATTTTCATTTCTGTTTTTCTTTTAAGCTTTCTATTTATTAAATATGTGGAAACATAGAAATCTATATGGTGTAATATGTAGTAAATATGTAATATACAGAGCGAATCGGATATCCGACCTTTTAAAATTTAGTATTTGTTTTTTGCTTTTTTTTATACGGATAGTTAATTTTAGTATTTGCTTTGCTCGAATAGCTACAAATATCCAGAATTTTCGGTTCGGATCGAGACAAATATCGAATCGGATTAGATATGACGGATAATTTGTCTAGCCCTATTGTTTAGTATTTTGTATTAATCATGACTACTACCAAATCAAACCAATAATGCTACAATAACTTGGTTTTATTAGGGTGACATCTTTTGTTGTGAAATACGGACACTTCTTATGTAAAGATTTTTTTTTTTATGAAAATAGTTTTTTGGTAGTATATATGTCTTAACTAGTGATGGCTATTTAAAATAAAAATAAAAATAAACGTGTGACCAACCATAAAGAAAAATGTAAACAATTTTTCAAGTATGTCAGTGGTTCGTCTTTAAATTTTCTTTAATTTAATTTTATATAATTTTAAGTATCAAAAAATATTTTGCATCAGAAGACTAAGAGATTTTGAGTAAAATCAAAACATATTAAATGAAAAAGAAAAAAATTACAATAGAAAAGCTTTGTTATTTGTAATGCACGATATCATATCAATTTTGTCCTACGGTCTCAGGACTCTCAACACTCAAACTTCATTTCTCATTTATTTTGTATTGGTTCTTCCACCTATTAAGCATTTGATTTGATGCACTTTCCTATTCTAAATTGTCATGTTAGAAACAAACATTCGATTTTGTTTTTTCAACTTTTCAAACGGATCACGACTTAATTCTAGCCATATTGTTATCTTCTTGTGTTTTGGTTCTTTCGAGATCCTAAGATACAACGAGCTTTTCTTTATTGAACTTACAACTATGGATCGTCTTTCAAAAGTCACATGATAAAATGACAGTCAACAAGTTAGTCAAAAAAACAGTAGAAAGCTTTGAGTCATACAAATGTTTACTAATACTAAGATGCTTCATATTACTCCTAATTCACTATCGAACTATATTATTTTGATTATCTACTGCTTTCAAACTTTGGTCATTCGTTTATTGTGTATGCACATATGAACACATTCGATATTGCTAATCATTTTGTAACCAATTAATTATGAAGGAAGGATGTTGATAATAATAAATAAATAAATAACCAAACTTGTTGATATCTTGGTTTCTAGTTGTCTGCGAACTAGTCTCAAATAGACTGATCTACTTTCACTTATGTTTGTGGACTTTTAGACATGTAAGTCAACCTGCAAGTCTCCATTTATTGGGTTTACAAAAGATTTGTTGCATATGTTAACTGTTATTTGAACAATTTCTCCAACCACACCTATTTAATTTAACCATATGAATAGATAATACTAATTAATTTACAACTTATTTTTACCCGATTATTGTATCCAAACCATTTTGGTTGATAACAGAAATCTTAGAAACTGCCAATCCAAATATATGAAAAATAACAATTGTTTAACTGGTCCATGCAACATGTTAACTCAGTCAAATATATTCAGAGGATCATATAACACAGTAATTTAATATTCCTAAAAATACAATATAGTTTAGACGAGGCTATATGACTATAGCTTTTGATACTGATTCTTTTTTATTTCGGCTATGAATATTTGTTGACAAGGGTCTTCTATCTTCGAAGTCACTTTGTATTTTTGATAGACGAGGTCTTATCTCCTTGCGAGATTATGACAGTCTCGATAGACGAGGTTAGTAATTAGACGAGATGACTAAGGAGCTCATCTCTCCACTGGTTTGATAGTCGGGATACTTAAATATCGTCTTATGATCGTACTTCTACTCTGTCGATACCAGCGATCTCTCTCTTTCTTTCTCCTCTTGTCTTTTTGTCCGACCCCCTCTTCAGTTTTTCTGACATCTTCTTTATGCTGCTCCTTCTCTGGCTTGATCCCATCACATCATGAACAGTGACGGGTCCACGTGTCTTTCACCGAGTCGGACCCTGTTTGTCGGATTTGGATCATTTATTTGGGCCTTAGACACTCTTGTTGGGCCTCAGAGTGGGTGTCAATCCCTGCCCCAACTACAATGGAGTTGGATTTTTGTAAGTTGTCAACTTTTTAAATGTATTTTTAAAAATAAAATGCCACTTTGTCGTTTTCGATACATCGAATGAAACTAAATTAGTCATCGTTTAAAACATTTACGCATAACTCTATTGGTAGAAAGTGGTTTTAAATATACATGATTAACAAGTAACAAAAATTACATCCACTAAATGAAATAAATTATAGTGATGTCTAGAGCAAAACTAAGTGGACACTAGATCAATGCAATTCATTTGCATATAATTTCATGGACATGAAAATACTGTAAGTAACATAACATAAAATGTTGAATAACTACTATATATTTAAAAATGTTGAATAACTACTATATATTCATAAGGGTTTTCAGTTATTCAAATAAAAATATCTTACTATACTACTTAAAGTAACTTTTCGTTCCAAAGAATATCATTACTATATATATATTCAAAAAACCACAAACCTTATAAATGATTAAAATCTAAAAAAATTGGGATTGTGCTTGGTTTATGCAATATTAAAAAATTAATTCTTAGAGTTTATAATTAGTTTGGGATTTTAAAGTTTAGTTGTAGTTTTATACTGTAGTATTTTTGAAAAAAAAATTAATAAGTAAGTAATAGTATAATTTTGGGGACAAAAAATGTTTTTTGAGAATTGTCCAAAAATAGTATTTTAGGGTCGGGGATCGGGGGACCCCAAAGGAGCTCATAGTTTGTTAGCGTCAAAAAGATTGTGGTTCGTTCCATCATTATGCACTCTTAGTTGAACATGACTAGGCAATGAGTGTTTTTCTTTTTATTCTATAAATTTAGTCAACATACTAATCACTGAGAGATTCAGTATTAATAATATAAAACATTATAAAAAAGGTAAACGAGGGGGCATATATATAAAATATTATAAGATAATGTAAACGGAAAAAACGGAACAAATAGGATGCTAACTACTACTCCCTCCGTTTCACAATGTATGTAGTTTTAGAGAAAAAAATTTGTTTCAAAATGATTGTTGTTTTCACTTTTCAATGCAAAATTTAATGTATTTTTGTGTTTTTTGACTCTTTATATTCTGCAGAATGATTTATTATTGGTTGGTTTGTTTTGGAATGCGGTTTTTATCTTGGAATGTTTAAAATTAAATAATTTTCTTAATAGTTGTGCTCTAACCTTAAACTACTTACATTGTGAAACAGAGAGAGTATTAATCTATTTTCAGAGGGTGAATGATGAATTTTTATATAAACTATTGTTCTTTGATAAAAGTTTAGTCTATTTATAATATTTGTATCACATTGCATAAGAACCATGCTGATCTTTTATCTATTGTTCAAAATTTATCATATATTTTGAAAAAGATTAAATAAAATATAGTTTTCATACATAAACTAAGTGAATGTTATTGGTTATGGGGTTTAATGTATTTTAAAATTATGTGAAATATCGTGTTATTCCTTTAATGATTTGTAAATCATAATTGAAATCACGTGTTATTCGTTTTGATAATTTGTAAATTCTATTTGAAATCCAATGTTATTTTTTTACTAATTCGTTATTAAATTTCAAAATACACTTTGTATTTTAGTGTTTTGTATTTTAGTAGATTTGAAAGTGTTTTACACTTAAAAATATAAATGATTAAATCCAACATTAAAATTGATAACAAGGTTTTTCGGTCTTGTTTTGAGAGATCAATTCCCTATCTACACAAACATGCCATTGTAGTATGGGTTAGAGTTATCAATCCAAATGAGTGTTATGCTAACAATCTAGATGTAATAAAACTACTAATTCAAGTTAAATATGAAAAAGAGGTTTTACTAACAAGTCCTAAGCAAACCAAACATGTAGAATACTAAACCAGGAAACAGGCAACAAATACTAACATGCGTTGGCAGATACTAAGCATAAATAGCAAGAAAGTGAAATGGGTAAAGATGCAATCAAGTGGGAAGCAGTTCCTAAGGACATGTGTAATTGACTAGAGATCCTTCATGAACTACCTAAGCACCTAACATACCTCAAACAATGAGCTAACTCATAGACATCAAATTCATATGCAACCAAGTCCAATGTCTTGGTAAACGGTTTCAAGCAAAGCAATCACCAGACCAAACTCTCGTTAACGGTACACTACTAAGCATGCATGAGGAACCAATCTACTAAAGCCAATAAGCACCTTAAACATCTAATCTCTTAGGCTATGATGTGAAAATCTCTAAAATTACTTATGTTCAGGCATTTCATTGAACACCTTCAGAGTGCTGAAATGTCTAAAATCAGATTTCTATTGATTAGAAAGAAATCAGCATGAAGAGCAATGAAACAAAAGGGATCTAGATGCAAATCAACTTAGACACTTAGGAAGAACAAGACATCAACACTAGTTTACCCCATCCTCAGAAACCTAAGGTAACTACTCACTACGCATGTTTGGTGCGAAATCAGTAAGGAAAACATGAAGACTAAAAGTCAAAGATGATGAACACCAAGAACAGTAACCCAGAAAAACGGAGTATCAATGAAACATTAGCAAAAATAGACAAAGTGATCAAGGTAAAAACAAGATTAAAAACACAAAACGTAAATCAACATGCACCAGATAGTTCACATCCCTAATTTAAGCATGAAAATGAAGAAAACAGAAGATTAACATAAACTTAAGCAAAATCTGGATTCAGAACATGAAGAACATCAAAAACAAAAAGAGAGAAAATAAAACCTAAGAAAAAAGCTAAAAATGGAAAAAAGAAGAGGATCCTCGAAATGGAGGCGTTTAGGGCTTTTTATAGTGTCCAGAGAAATGCCCTAAAACGCATAAAAGACAAAAAGCAATCATTAAACTGGATCTTGGGTCTGGTCCATCCTGATTCGAAGTTGGTCGGCTCGGAGCTGCTTGGCTCGATCGTGATGTGATCGAGCCATGTAGAAGACGTGATCAAGGCGGCCAAGGAAGGTGGAGATCGAGGCGACCAAGGAGACTTGCGATCGAGCCGTGAAATCGAGGTGGCTCGATCACGGGATCGAGCCATCAAGAAGCTGCTTACGATCTAGCCGGATGGGAGATGATCAAGCCGTGTTGAAGAGTTTGCGATCAAGGCGAGAGAGACTAAAAAGTAGAGCAACTGGGTGGTGATCGAGTCAGCCGAAGGATGATCGAAGTGTTTGCCGGAGTGATCGAAGTGTTTTCCAGAGTGATCGAATTGAAGTTGGCTTGGCTCAATCACGAGATCGAGCCGGAGGATGCTTCTTCGAGCCGCATTGACTTGGCTCGATCGCAGGATCGAGGTGGGGGCCGAGATGCGATCGAGCCAGCTTCGTCTTGGCTCGATAGCGGGCTCGATGGTTTGGTCGAATCCTGACTTGAACTACACTTGAGTTGGTTCCATTCCACGCATTTTCCTTTCCTTCTCCAAATTCGCAACAACGTTCTAAAAGCTTCCGAAAGTCCTGAAAAATCTCCAAAATGCATGTATATGCAAGTGTTAATGCAAAACTTCCTAAAAATTGCAAACTTGCTAATAACATCTATAGATGCAACATATGTAAAACTTAAAGACCTTAAAATGATGCTAAATGACTTCTAAGAATCATTAAAATGCAGAGACATCAAAAATCATAAGTATTATTTTAAAATTCTTATGGAATTATAAATCCATTAAAATATTACAACCAATAACACCCTACAAATGGTTTCGTTTAGGTGATGATAGGTAACAAAGAATGCTTTGTAGAAAGTTAAAATAATTTGTAGCCTATTTTATACTATGTAAAACGATGTAACTTTTATACTTCTTCTCTTTTTACGTTATTTTTCCTTTTCAATTTGATGACTAAGAAATAATTATTTGTATTTTTCTTACATTACTTTGTTTTCTATATGCATGTTAATTGTTGTGGAACTTTATTTACACATATGTACACCTAATATGAAGTAACAGAACCATGCATGTATATATATATATATATAGTTTCTGAAATTTTATTATACTATATAAAACTTATTTCTTACCAATATATCATATATATTATTTTATTCCGTACTAAAAAATAAAAATTTTAAATTAATATAATAAAAATAAATATGCAATTTAAATTATGTAACTAATTTTACCAAACATAATTTTACATAAAAACTTACTTACATCCTACACTTTTTTCTTCACTGATAGCCTAAACTCTATAAGAGTTAATTTAAAACTACATCCCAAGTGCCAACTAATCATTCACTAAATCTACTCCAACATAGCTAGAAGAGAGTTATGGATAAGTCTTAACTCTGAGTGAAAGAAAAGGAGAAAGGAACAAAGCCCTGTGTACAATACTTGTCTATTCATAAATGGAATTTACCATATCAGAGCCTGCAACTTTAGTGTAATTTTGTTAAAATGGTTTCATGCTCTCGTGAACACTATGGCAAACCAATAATAGTCATTAGATTAGATAATAATAAAAAGGAAAGGTGGCACACCACGTGGCCCAATTAGGATCTCGTGATTGGACAGAGAGAGAGAGAGAATGATTGTCCAAAAGCTAATTAGTGAGGTTGTTGACGGATAATTACACTCCAAGTCTCCAACTATAATGTTAATTACTTACTAAAATGCATCCAAACATTTATCTTCTTTTTGTGTGTATTAAAATTCTATTAGTAAAAACAGAACAAAGTTTTTTCATACTGATGAAACTCTTTTACTGACATAAATAGCACATCAACTTCTAACAAGATTATAAATAATAATTAACAAAAAATTAAATAAAATAATATGGGGAAGAATATTTGTAGCATACAATAGTGTTCCAAAAGTACCCATCTATATATCTCTGAATATTAAATGTAGCCGTTTTAAACTAAACTATTGCCAAAATAATTGGGGGTTATATTTGTATTGACATGCGTTTAATATTCAATGTCCTCACTTCTAGGTTGACTGTTAGACACATGATCATGATTCATGGACTTGAGAGTTGTATATTTCTGTTGTTTTCTTCTTGTTCTTTACTTCTATTTCAACTCTTTAGTCTTAGATTCCAATATCTTCTGTCTTCTGATGATGTCATCCAAATAATATTCCATGGATTTTCTCTAATTATTTATTCTTGGTATAATTTATGCACAAATGACACCGTATTGTAAATAATGTTTTGGATCAAATGAAATTGCTAGCTCATCTAATAAATTATAGTATTATTTTTAAATAAAATTTTACTCGTTTTAGATTCTAAAGATTTTTTTTTATTAACATTTCAAATACTGAAATCACAAAACTTCACATACTAAATCTTCCTAACCAACAATGTTATAGACCGTGTCGTTTCATGTTATAATTTATAACGTTCATACATTTTAAAATTTTCCTTGACTCTTTTTTAATTGCGGGGATATATTTCATGGATTTGCACAAAAACATATAACCACACTCAGAAAGGATTAAAAGAAAAAAGTGAAAACTATATCAGATATCAAATCATACTAATTACATCAAATATTTTTCCAAACCCTAGCTAACTATAGTTAAATTTTTGTTCATAATATCCCTGCTTTTTGAATTCACAATTCATAAAATATGTGAAAGTTGGTCACGAATATTTATTTCTTTCACCGTAATAGTGATTCAGGATTATTATACGTAAGAAAATTAAAATTGAAAGGGGGAAGATAATCTAAATCCAAAAAGTAAACTTGTTAATCATAATATATGAAAGATGAGTAGAAATGAAGGAAGATTGGTTGGTAACTTCCAACTGGATCAGGACCTACTTTGATATGGCTTTATTAAGATAATCTAAATCCAAAAAGTTAACTTGTTATTATTTTGATTCTTTTATAGATTAAATAATTTTCTAAATTTTTTATATTATTTGCCAAAATGCCGAAAACAAAGAGAAAATTTGGGACCAAGTGTCGACTTGGTTGACTTATAATAGAAAGAGGACAATATAAGAGACAAAGGCTCTTACCATCACTCTATCAATGTCTATGTCTGTATCTGAAATTGCCAACTTGTTCTATGGATTCCTCTTATTTATTCCCCTAAGACTCTTTTCCCATCTTTGCTTCCTCATCTCTGACTTTTCTTCCCCATCTCATTTCGCTTTTATAATATCGTCATGAATAAACATTACCTATTTTTCATTTTTGTATGAAATAATACTCAAGGCCCTTGTTTTAGCATGACGGATGCATGACCTCCTCACCATCAAATCCAACTTATGATCATATGTGCTGTTTAATTGGTCTTTGCAACGTGTAGACTCAGTTAAATATATCCAAAAGATCAGACAACATATATAATTTAATATTCATTAAAATACAACAGATAGACTAGACGAGACTATTTTACTGTACCTTTTAATACTAACTCTCTTCACTTCGGCTATGAGTATGTGTCATCAGGGATCTCCTACCTTCGTGGTAACTGTGTATCTTCCATAGATGAGACCCCCTTGTTTCCTATCGAAGTTATGATGACCTTGATAGACGAGGTTGTCAAGTAGACGAAGTGACTTAGAAAAATTTTACTCGACTGATTTAATAGTCGGGATACTTAGTTGTTATCTTATTCTCCCTTAATACTTCAGATGTTCTCTTATGATCGTACTTTTGCCTTGTCGATACCGGCGATATCTCCCCTCCTTTTTCCGACCCCCCTTAAGTCCCTCTGACATGTCCTATTTATACTAATCTTTATCTGACTCGAACCCGTCACATCATGAACAATGACGGGGTCCACGTGTCTCTCACCGAGTTGGATTTTGTTTGTCAGTTTTGGGCCCTTCCTTTGGGCCTTAATCAGATTTTCTTGTTGGGCCTCAGAATGGGTGTCAAACCCTGGTCCAACAGTTACTCCCCCCCCCAAGTTGACTAAAGATTTATGTCGACTGAAATTGTCTAGCCGATACCTTGAGACTGTTCTTAAGAATCGATGAGGCGAAGAGACACTGTGATTAATCGACGAGGTGAAACGACACCTTGATTAATCGACGAAGCGAAGATATACCTTGACTAATTGACGAGGTAAGGATACACCGTTGATAAACAAAGATTTGCTAATCTATTGTTTATCAAATACTTAAGTTTAATTATGTCATTTAAGTACTTAAGATATCATCCAATTCAGGTAAAGTCCAACTCANTCTATGCCATTAAGATTTTTGGTTCAAACATTCAAACATACACAATTAAAGAAAGTCAAATAAAAGTCAACAGTTCAAAAGTCAACAACAATTATGAAAAAGTCAACAGAAATTAAAACTCGATAGTTCAAAGATAAAAGACTAAGTGAATGGTTTAGATAATTGATTTTGGTTATCAAATGA